>VDFB02391490.1:0-22496 GCA_007258455.2 Sequoia sempervirens
TATCTGGTCAACACCAGACCTGATATTTGCTATGTAGTGAATGTTCTCAACCAGTTCATGTGTGAGCCAAAGGAAATTCACTTAATGGCTGTGAAACATATTTTGAGATATCTTCAAGGCACTATTGGATATGGTCTTCTTTACAAGAATGATCAACTAGATCTACATGGGTACTCTGATTCAGATTGGGCTGGAAGTGTAACCGATCGGAAAAGCACATCAGGGTGTTGCTTCAGTTTAGGATCGACTATGATCTCCTGGATTTGTAGAAAACAATCTTTAGTTGCACAGAGCTCAACGAAAGCTGAATACATTGTAGCCTCAATGGGAGCAAGAGAAGCAATTTGGCTTCATAAATTGCTTGTGGGACTCTTTGGTGAGCCCTTGAATCCTACAATTATTCATTGTGATAATCAAAGTTGCATCAAACTCTCTGTAAATCCTGTCTTTCATGATAGATCTAAGCACATTGAGATCCCCTATCATTATGTAAGAGGTATGGTGGAAAGGAAAGTGATTCAATTGGAGTATATTAGTACAAATGATCAAACTGCAGACATTCTCACCAAGCCTCTCTCCCGAATCAAGGTAGAGCACTTCAGGAAGAAACTTGGTATGGTTGAAATGTAATTTGTTATTTATGTTTGAAATTCAAATTGTTTATCAAATTGTACTAATATATATAAAGATGTTTAAATGTGTAAACTCTTTTGTCATGTGTGTGACTCCATGACTTTATGGGCCTACTCCCCCTGTGTACATTATTGAAAGGTGACGATCTTTCTAATAATGAACACTTGTATTTGACATTGTAAAGTGACGACTCTACAATGATAAACTATCATGATAGATATCATGTGACTTGATATCTATGGACATGTCATGATAGTATCTCTTGGACACTTTGATGGATATCATGGGACTTGATATCATCTGAAGATCATTGTGATCCTTAAGAGATAATCATGGTGGATATTTATATCCGTGGATATGCCATGAATTATGGTAGACATCATGTGACTTGATGTCAGTGCACATACCATAATGAAGATGTGTTATGAAGAATGTCATGTGACTTGACAACTTTGAGAAAACATATCATATCTTCAATATCACGTGTGAAGGTGATATCTCCACTTATTTGATTTGAAATATCTTCCCTAGCTAAGAGGGAGTGTTAATGGGATATAGCTTCGGTCAGATATAAATGATGATTGCTAAATAGCATCATCATCATTTATATGTGATCGAATTTAATCCTTAAATATATATTTCTGGAAAATAAATAAAATCGAATTTATATGCATGCTTAAATTCGATATAACAAATGGTGTTCAAATTTTGCATTGACTAGACTCATATAAATATCTGTCATGTTTGAAGGCTTATTTATATTAGTCTTGTTAATCGAGTGTTAGTCGGTTTTCTTTGAAACTCACGTGCTCAAAGGGACATGTCCCATGAGCGGACGTGTCTCCACTTGTGGAGACACGTCCTCTCATGAGACACATCCCTTAGATGTGAGTCTCCAAAAGGTATTTAACTTTGTTCTTTCATTGATATGTAGACATCAAAATCATTAATGTTCTGCAATAAGCACATTTAGTATAAATCTGGAAATCGAAAATCTGTCTTAGAATTTTGGTAGAATTTTGGAAACTTAGAATCTCTTTAGAACCCTTAATCTCTCATTTTGATAGAAGATTTGATTACATTTACAAAGGGAATTGTGCCTCTAAAATTTAGAGGAAGGATGCTAATCCAATAGCGATCTCTCCAACTGTTGGTTCATTTGTGATTGTTCACTAGGTGATTTAGGGTGATATTCCAATGAAAATTGTAGCAACAAATATGTTTAACAACACTTCCCAAATTGATGACTTAGGTCAATGCAAAATAAGTGCTAAAACTTTGGGAACTAAGTTTTTTAAAGTTAGATTTCAACATTGTAGTAGGGGGCAAATGTCACAACCAATTTCTTAACTTGTGGCATGGTTCAAGACACTCTAATGGTTTTATACAGCCATTTCTCCACGTATTGGGAAAAGATGTACTTGTAAATTTGTGTTAAGTCCTCATGATGATTTTTTATCTTCTTATTTTCATACCTTATGGTTTATGTGTGCTCGTTAGGTGCATTTATTTTAAATTTTGTTATTTTATTGCATAGCAAATGTTGTTCATTGATGTGTATAACCTAGTTATGAGGTGCATGCAAAGTCATTATATGATCTTTGTGCAAGTGTAATATGCCTATGTTTGTTTAGTAGTGGTTTTTGGTAGGGTGGTTGGTCAATGGGTTCTATTTGTGGTGTTTGTGATCTCTTTGCATGATAGGGATGGGATGGCTCACAAAGGGCACACTCAATGTTTAAGGAATTTATTAAGAAATGGAATAGTCTCTAATAATAGTCTTGCATCCATATTTTGTTGTAAGACCCTGATTGTTCTAGGCTTCATTAAGGTTATTCTTATGGAGAATAGAATGGGCTTACAAGGGCCACCTTGGTCCAAGGAAAGAATAAAGTAGAGTTTTATCTCAAAATTGGTTAATTGCATCATGTTAGGCTTTACAGTAACCCATTGCAAAGAGTGCCTAAAAGTTACAAGTGACCATACAATTCATGTCTTCTTTTACAATAAGGTGCACAAGGCAAGGAGGCAAGTAGAAGTTATTCATGGCATTCAAATTATGTATCTTGACCAAACTACTAGGAGTGGTGACAAAGCTTATCTAGATGTGCTTGAAATGGAGGAAACGGTTGGATGGGGTGAACCAAAGTCATATGGTGTAGGGTGTGGTTTGAGTTTGAAAGATCTATTTTGTGGTACATCAAAGAGTACTATGTTGTTATTGGTCTTTTATGAGTGGTGGAAGCTTTTTTCTCTCAAGCAATTGACCATAACCATAGTGGTAGGTTATTTCTATGATTGGCTATAGTGACATTTTTTTGTCACTGCCTCCTTTTAGTTTGTATCTCTCATTTTGGGCTATGTCCAACATCTATATATAAATTTGTATTTTGTATTTATATTATGCTTTATGGGCAAGAACCCCTATAGATTCTCCAAACTAATTCATCTAAAAAAATCTATAAAGACAAAATATGAAAAATTGAAAATGGAATATAATATAAGGTTTTTAACACCCATAAAGCCAAAAGAAACCTATGGGACAACTTAACAAAGAACCAAGGTTTCCAACCTAGAAAACAATTGACTAGTGATTTTTTCTTTCTACAATGTTGATCTTCTACTAATTATCATGATGATGAATTCTTTTGTTTTCCTAGTCTTCTCCTCTCTTTTTTTCTCAATCTTCTCCTCTTTAAACAAACCATATAATTAATATGTTGCTTAAGTATCTAAATATCTAGGTCAAATCTCACTATATCCCTTGCACTCTAATATAAAGTGCTTCTTTATCTCAACTATCCTGAATGTGCAAAAGGCACATTATTTCCTTTTGTTCTTCTTTTGGTATCTCCCATCTCCATATTTCATATTGAAGTTAACATGAATTAGTCCTTAATGGGCCATGAGCATCTTTGTTCTCCACTTGATGTTTGGTTCTATATAGGCCTTTTGATGGCGACCATGTGTAGGGTTAAATCTTGCAAGATAATATTTCATCTTTCTCTCTTTTCCCACATAGATACGTGATTTTTTTCTTAACAAATGTCTTTTATTCTTTTTGTTATTATTTGGCCATACATTCAAGTTAATATTCCGTTTTTTTTTTTTTCCTTTTGACTAGAGAAGATTGAGATCTTGGTCTTGTTGGTGTTTACTCACATGTTTACCTCATTGCAAAAGTGCTTTAAGACATTTAAGTGTTTTTTCAGCCCCCGAGTGGACCTAGCAAGGAGTATTAGATTATGGTAACAACTATATAACACTGAATACAGCGAGGAAAGAAAGGAGAGTAAAAGGTGATAGAAAACAAAATCAAAGGAAATGTAGAAAATTCCATCAAACATCGAAGAATGAAGTGAGAGAGATGGTGATGAATCTGAATCATCAAAAATTAAAGGGAGACGAAGTAGATGACAGACATCTTTGGACGTAGGATAGAAAACTCAAATGGACCGGGGAAAAGTGGAATACAACACGACCACTGGTGTGCACAGAAAATGTAGGTAAGAAGAACCTCCTGATTATTGTTGTTATAGCACTTGTTATGATGCAGACGAATATCATTCGATTACAATAATTTCATATGTATATCACCTGACAAATAATCTTAACACAGGTATGCAAATGTAGCATTTGTTCGCTAGGTAAAGTCATGGTTTTTCCCTAACTTAAGACAGCCATTACAATTCAAGAGTGTGCAACAGTTGAGTCTTCATTTATTGGTCTTTTGTAAATTATAGATTGTGATTTTAAGGGCTAGTAAAAAAGCACAAAAACTGGTTGACAAACAACTCAAAATACACTGATCTCAAAGAGGGGGGTGCAAAACCTATAGTAGTTTCCTTTTAGTTCCTATGACATCCTACATGGTACTTCGTTGCAGTTTCTTTACTTGGGAGAAAGCATTCCTTGAATGTTTTAATTCAGTGGTAATAGTTACAAAGTCTGTTATAAATACAACTTAGTAACACAAGTTTTCACACAAGATAAAAAAAATTGACCCCAAACTACTGAATGATTTTTAAAACTTTTACTCGAAATAATTCATTCCTTGTGAGATTATTTTAAAACAAAGTAATGTTTCACCTTCTCAACATAATTATATAGTCTGTATCGATATGTTTCTTGTATCGTGTACCTCAAATCTTAGAAGGCTTTTATGTAAGAAAAGTTTTAACATACCATATCCCAAAACGGTGAATCTTCTCCATAGGAATCAACATGAGTTTGACTGGAACACAAATGAAATGTTTTTAACATAGGTATTTAAATATAACAAGAAAGCATTGCATAGCTGGCTTCAAAATTCAAACACTACCTATGATAGGGTATAGAAACAGTACATGTTCCAAAAGGTGATAGTGTAGAAATCTAGAGGTTCTACAGTGGATAAGCAATTGTACTTGCAATATTTGCATTTAGTACATGAAGTTAGCCCCAAAATCAACATGCCAACAGGAATAATGGTCTAGACTCTAGACAGAAAATAGAGTTAGTAGCCCAATAAATATGCAAAAAATATTTGTGCTTGTTGATGGAAATTGTTAGTTCATTGCAACTCTTGCTTACAATATCGCAGACATCCAATGTTGACCAATAATATTGATTACATTTAGCAATATCGCACACATCCAAAATGTTCAACTAGATAAAATCCAAAAATCAATGCCTTATATTTACTAAATACTTTAGGCCTCTATTTATTTCTCCTCAATCAAAAGCGCTAAATATACCATATAGCAAAAAAAAAAATGACATGTTCATACATGAATTCATCCTACAATGAATAAATTTCTGAAAACAATTGTTTTCATGCTAATGTATTCATCCACTAACAAACTTCAGATATCAGAAAAAATATTTACCAATCATACAGAGTAATTGATTGCAACCATTGCAGATTATTTATACCAACTAGGGTAATAACTTAAACAAATCACTCCTATTTCTCGTTGCAATGGTTGTGGTTGATTAATGTGAATACTTCATATTACAATATCTTAACTGCTCTCTTGCACCAAACCACGTGACCATAAGTGGAGATAAAACTCCTTGTTTGTACATACAAGAGGAGACCCTCCATTATTTCCTTTGGGCCAGCTACAACGGTAGACAGGATTTGCCTGTGAAAAGTTTTTCAAATGACCAAGAAAACATTCCAAAGGCAATCTGATCCTATCAACTTAGATTCAACATTCATCAGAATAAAACTACAGATCTAACATCTAATTCATCTGGACCAGATTCAGAAAAGAATCGATCTGGTCTCACAGGAAAAGAAGAATCATATACTGTTGTGTGCACAAATCAAATTTTAATTAATCATTTTGAACCAGAACATTTCAGTGCTGAAGAATTACTTCCAGCTACATGTCAAACCAACCAAGCAAAATGATGAAAAAACGATGCTCCCAACAAACTACTTTTCATGGTAAAGGTTGTTGAAAGCCTTTCCATTCTGTTTCTGCACGGGTAAATTAATGACCACGGTGCAATAAAAAGCAGAAACATCCGTCGGGTTGATCGATAGGGACCATTCCTTTACCTTTATGTATATCTATATTCTCTAACAATTGAACTACCTCATCCATCTCTGGTCTCTTATCAGGATTTGCATCCCAGCATTTTTTCATGACATTTGCTAGAGAGCTGGGGCAACACCGTGGAATTTCTGGCCTCAGATTCTGAAATTAAGAATTAAGAAATAAAATTATCTAGTCAATGGTACCAAACATGCTAAATTCCAAACAAAATTCCAAATAGTAAACATCAAAATATTTAATTTACCTGTCTGACAACTGCAGATGTCATCTCTGCAAAACTGAGATCAGCATAAGGCATGTCACAGCAGTAGACCTCCCATAGACAGATTCCAAAGCTGTAAACATCACATTTCCTGTTGTATGGCTTCCCATCCAGGACCTGTATCAGACCAACAGAGAATCAAAATATAAGCTATTGTAAATAATGTAGCAGAGTACTTAAAGAAAGTTGAAATTTTAGTGCCATTGTCACTCAAAAAATCTAAAAATTCATTGGATTTACACTATTTCTCATAGAAGAATACAGAAACAAGATGAGATCAATTTACCCTACAGATTCATAGATACCAGGGAAGTGCTAAAAGAGAAATGGACAATTCTACCTAGTCAAGGTATAAAGGGGGAGTCAGCATGTACCGTCCAATAATAATCTGTAGTATCTTATGTGCCAAATGAGCCCGGCAAGCCTTACAAGGTGAGTTACCAACTTATAGCAATAGTTAAAGAAGAAAACTATTGGAAAGTCAACCAAATAAATCTACAAATGGACATAGAACCAATAGGACAAGGATCTACAATATAGGGACAGGTGAAAAAAGAAGCAAATTTTATAATGAAGAAGTGCATCATAATGCTATAACTGGAAGCAGATTGCACATCCTGGACAGAAATCATTTAGCAAATGGGAAAAACTTCTGCGAACCAAGGAATATATTTCTTAGAATCTCATAAAGAAAAAACTGCTCAAGATAGACCTTATTTGCTCCAAAATCTGTATAAAACCTAATCTTTTGCTAGATATTCTGACCATGTTGCTGGAATTCTCTGATGTACAAAAAACTTTACAAGGTATGCCTCTGCGCTCAAAGAACAAATTCAAGAGCTTAACAAATTTCATTAATTAAAAAGAGTATACAGAATCGTAAACACTGGACATTCAATCAATAGAAAATCTAATCAAGCGCCTTAAAGGCTTAAACAACTGGAAAGATTGAGTACAAATGTAATAGGAAAACATCAAGACGGACTATGCCCAAGAGACTGGACCTTAATCTCAATATTAGCCCACAACAAAGGTATTCTTACGTGAAAATAGCATAAGACATGGATAGAGAAACACAAGCAGATGTTATCTATGCAAATTATATGAAGACCTTTGGATCTGTAAAGCAACCAATCCATACTCAAGAATCCAAACAAACCAGCAAAAATTAGAAAATTCAGTGCCAGAGCAAGACTGCTCTTCATGTCTACCAATCATAGTAAAAGAATAAACAAATTTTAATGTAACACCAATCAGCAAATATATTAAAGAGTAAGAACACAGAAACCCTTAAAAGTTCAGTTCTCTCTGGAAATAATACATCATGAGAAACATAGAAAGAAGTCAGAGCAACCAAGGAGACAATACAATTGTGGATCTCTGAAACAAAAGACAAGTATAATATACCAATGGGAGACATCAAAAAATTGAGATTTAGGTCTGCAGGTTTTAGAATCCCATAGGTTGTGTACCAATCCTGAAGGGGAACATTTAATGTGTGTTATCTTCAAAAAAATGATAAATGGGATTTAAATTAATATGGAACTTTTACATAACAATTTCAAGGATTGGTGAGCAATCTTAGCCTTATATGTTGATGATTATAGGAGATTATCTCCACAATGGAATTTTTTAAACATGAATCATGCAAATCTAATTTGGCAGAGTAATAAAATTGTGGTTAGACCATTAGATCTTGTTTTCATTGATTCTGATAATATGACCAATTATTGAATTTTCACCTATTCTGATAATACCACCAGTTATTAAACAAACAATGTAGAGTGTGGAGTGTGCACGCATTGATACAAATCCTATGAAATGGATTTCATCATTTAGATAAAGTAGTCTCAATGTAAGCTTGGTTAAAAATTGCACTAATTGAAAGGGGAATATCTTACTCAATAACAACCTCATTATATTGAAATAGCAATTTTCAGCTCTAAGGTAAAAAGCCTCTTTCAAAATGACTAAACTATTCAGATTTATTTGTAGCAAATTGCCAATGTTGCTCTTGCTTCTCAGCTGAGGTTTAGTCTTGAGTAAATCAGGCTCTTTCCTACTCATGCAAAACATTGTTCTTAAGAAGATTAAAATCTTTCTTCTTGTGCATTAGGCAAAAGATTTGTTTCTGGTTCCTAATGCCCATTCTTTATCTTCCTCAGCAACTTAGAGCCACTATAGTTCAATTAACTCAGATTTGATTTCAATTGATCTTGTCATAAACAAAGAGATTTTTGTCCTTCCAATAACCTGAGAAATTAATCATATTTGGGCATATAACAGTGAGAATTAAAAAAAGGTCAGAATTCAAATGCTTGTGAATTTCAGACAAGAAATTTTAACACATATACTTTAACAAACAAACTACTGCCACGCAGCAGTATTTCATAATACAATAATTGGGCTTATTTTTTGGTTGACAATTGCTATGGGAAATGATGGACATACATAAAAAGAATTGGTTCCAGTTTTGGCATGAAGCAAATTTAAAGACAAGCCTGGCAGCAAGATTCGAGCAATGCACACACTTTTGTTAGACAGTTTCTTAAACATATGGTAAGTTCTGGAAGATGTTTAGACTTTAGATTTTTTTCCAGCATCGAGGTGACTGATTTGAAAGCACATGGTACACAGTAACAACATTAATAGTTCGAAGCAACCAAATCTACAGCTGCCTAAATATCCCATTCAAGAATTTGCAATGTAGTCTATCAATACCACTAGACAACCGAACACTCAAAAAAAAGGAAAAGGGCAGTTTATTTCATGCATTGATCATTTTACAAAAACTATCAAAGATTTCAAAAGGTTTAGCCTACAACACATGCAAAACTTGGGGTAATTTTTAAGGTGACAGCCAAGCAAGATGACCTACCCCCTGCCAGATCGAACATGTGGGCTCCTTTATGGAGTATACAAGCCTCAAGCATCAGGCCCACTCAAAGAGCACTCCAAAAAAGTATTTTGAAACAGGTGAGAAAATTTTATTTGTGCATCAAATGGGGGAGGTACAAGATGATGACAAAAAATTATACAAGATTTTCTAAAGCATCAAAGTGAAATACGGATGGTTCCATAATTACTTTTTAGTATCCATTAGCCATCCAATATCTGCCATATAATGTTGAGATCAAAGTCATATGATCCTGTAAACTAAGAGTTGAAACCATACCTGGTGAAGTACTCGCGAAATTTAAACAATCAATAAAATATCAGTATGATAATATATGAAGTTTTTGGTCTGCAAAAAATCGGCTTTGTAAGCATCAAAACTGAGAGCACAAAAAGCATAAACCCTCACAGATCAACAACAAATGAAGAGGCAGACAAGTCAAGCATAAAGAAATAACAGCTACAGATTAGCATTTTAATTTCTCTCTTGTTAGAGAACAAAAAACAGAATAGCATACAAGGATAACCTCTCTTCAAATTAGTAGGGGAAGCTCCCTAAGACTTAAACACTACCCCTAAAACAAAAGCTATGAACAAGTTTACAGCTATGCACATTTTCCAAGATTATCGATGGGGTTTGAATGAAAGAAATAACTAAAAGTAAATCTGACCTATCTTTTTTATCTCAGAGGTTGAGCACAAGACCTGAAAGGTACTTATCTCACATTTGAGGTCTTTTAATAAGACTTGCAACAAACAAAGTAAAATGGAAGACAAATGCATACCAACTAGATAAAGCAAAGGTCGGTAGATCCACATTTATAGGAGAAGACTAAACAAAAACTAATTCTACCAAACAAAACCACAGTGTAAGATTCAAGAAAAGTAGACTCAAAACTTGTCAAAAGTACACAAAGTTACTTCCCAAAATGAAAGATAAGTGTTAATACAAAAAGCTTAACACAAATCTTTACTATAATCCAATTATAAAACCTTACACAAACACAAAAACTCAAATCGAACATGTGAATGACAATCTCTACAGCATAAGCTTTACTTCAACTATCATTAAGAGTTTGTGCTCAAAAACTTATTTATAGGTTATGATAACAGATTTTAGGGATTTAAGTAATTAAATATCCCAAAAAGAATTGTTAGCACAAACCTATCACAAGTTGTAGAAAAAGTAGAAAGAAAGGAACATTAAAGAAAACCTAATCTAAGCAAATAATATATTACAAACAGCTTAAAATAGGCTCTCATCCACTGCCCGAAAATAGAACACTTGTAATAGCCACTACTAGCTAATGGCTACTGCTAAAAATTGCGGTTTGCACAAAGTGACTTTTTGGGATTTCAAAGCAATTTCCACACTAAAAACCGACGACTTCTTTGACAGACACTAAAAGTCTAAAACCCTAAGAACCATGAATTTGATGACAACCTCACCACTACCAAATTGATGACTTGGAATTAAATCTAACCTTCCAATGATTTGGACCAAACCCTTGCTAAAATTTGAAAAATAGACCGCTCCATGTAATTCATCGATCCTAGGTATTAGGTCCTTGTTTTTTATGGTCTTCTTATTCAATGCAGAAAGACTAGAACTAGTACATATGTGGCCCATATCCAACAAATCCTTAATTGCTTTTTATATTTCCTCTTTGAATGATCTCAAAAGGTGGTATGGAGTAATCATATCAAGTTTAGATCTTGTCTCAAGCTCTATAATATGTTGGAACCCTCTATCAGGAGGCAATCTTGAAGGTAAATCACTAAACACTGTACTATGCTTGTCTAAGATAACATGTATATCCACAAGATAAGATCTCTTACTATAGGATGTGGATGTATCTCTAACAAAGCATTGATCTACCCACTCTACTATTCCCTTATGAAAAGCTCTCTCCATCCTCTTAGCTAAAGTTGGTGTAAGAGCACCATTGGCCATACCACGAAGCACAACCTCTTACCTTCATATTGGAAGCACCATTTACCTTCATATTGGAATTTCAACTCCATAGTTTTGCAATTTTTTGAGATTTCCCAAAGCGAATGGAGCAATTGTACCTCTAAAACCAAATTTGTTTCTCCTATGCCAACTACACAGAAATCATCAATAATTTTGTGTTTACCAAGTGTATCAATCCTTCGACCCTCCCAATGCATGGTATAGTAAATCCACCTACTACAATAACATTAAATCCTTGAAAGTTCTCTCTAGGTAGCCTCCTCTATTTTACCAAGCTATCATCAATAAAATTGTGGGTTGCCCCACTATCAATCAATACTGTCACCATATGCCCTTTCAACATTCCACGAACTTTGAATGGGTGATACAAGATTGCACCTAAGAGTGTAACTAAGGTACTACTAGTAGTCTTCTTTCTTTCCATCCATCACTCATGTTTCTATCTCTAGTTCTTCCACTTCCATTACTACTTCTGGTTCTTCTTCTACTTCCTCATCCTCATAAATTACCTCAATGTAATGCACTTGGCCTTTTGGAAGGCACCTATGGCCTGGTTCCCAAGGCTCTTTGCATGAGAAGCAAAGTTTGTTTCTTTGGAGTTCATTCATTGATTCAATTTCCTTAGTGCTTTTGGGTAATTCTTTATTATGATAACCCTGCTGGAATGGTTTCTTTTGCTGTCCAAAATTAGTGGTTGTTGATTGTCCATAATTATTTGTCATTGATTGTCCATAAGGAATTGATTTGGATTGTCCATAGGGTGTTGATCTTTGTTGCCCTATAGGCTGAAATCTACCTCTAGGGGCTAAAGTTTCGAGACCCAAGGCCTTTTTAATAGCTTCCTATAAATAGGTAGAGTTGAAAACCTTCACTAAGCCTCCTTTCTGACACATCAGGCACCATAACAAAAAGCTTCTAAAAATCAGCCACATACGCATCAACTATATGGGTTTGTTTGAGTTGAGTTAATTCAAGAAAATGAATTCCCAGATCAACTCTATCAAACCTCTGCATTAGTTGATACTAAATTCATAATAAGTGTGTATACGATTGTGTCCTTATGTGATCAACCTGTAATACCACCACCCATGTGCTACAACTTCAAGGTGAAGGGTGGTGAATTTGATGGCTTCATCCTCCGTCATAGATCTCAATGATAAGAAAGTATCCAATTTTTGTATCCGAGAACATGTTGTACACTTACTACATTCATCCTATGAAAGAAGTGTTAATTTTCCTAATGCCTGTTAGAGATCCCTTTGATTTATTTGTTGCCTTATTTCAGATCTTTGACCACCCCTATTTTTCTTCAAACCTATAAAATTAGTACGTGATATTGCCTCCCTAATTTCAACTGGTACTCCTCATAACTAGTTGCTATGTCATCTGCTATGGATGTTTGAATCTCTAACTCAACAATTGTTTCTTCCCTATGGAAGAGATTGGGCTGGAAAGGTCTTGCAGTAGAACCAACGACTGTCCTTTGAGTGTTTTGGTGAATATTTTCCCCTAATGAACTACCTTCACCATTGTGTGGCCTCAATATATTATTATTTTGCATGGTAGATACAAGCTAACCCATCATGTTAGCTAACTGTTCTTGGCCTTGAACAAGTATCTCAAACCAAGCATCATCTACATCCCTATTATTGCGCCCATCGTTTCTTTGTCTTTCTAAAAATTTCTATGACCTTCTACTCTATAATAATTTCCAACTGTTCCATATCTTTTCTTCTTTCCCTTTGATAATATCTCAATTCTTTGTCACTTTGGTGCATGAAGTTGATTCTGATTTTTTTTTAACGTTTTCCCACAGCTAGCAAGATAATGGCTCCAATACCCCACTATAATATCCCCTTTTTAAAAAAATTGGCAATTTCACTGAGATTTTTTTTTTAATTTTCCAAAAATTCTACTTTTTTTTTTGTTTTCTCAATTGCAAAATTTTAAAAAATAAATGCCGACTGAATTTATTGTTACAACCAGAATAATACTAATAATGGTGAATAAAATATTCACAAAATATTATTGGAAAGCATAAAATGAATTGCTGGCTTTGACATTTTCAGACTCTTGTAAACAGCTGATACCAACTACTAAAGGAGGAGCGGTAGTCTTCCTAAATGCTACAACCATCCCACAAACCCCTTTTTCTAGCAGCAACCACTTCTATTCTCCAACGGCTCCCTTTTTCTCCATGTCACCCCCTCAACCTTCCTCAATGTTTTCTTGCATGTTGCAATCCTTGTTATAAAGTCATTAGTGACATATAGGTAGGGCTGTTAGAGTTTTTGTAGCTGCGGGAGGTATTTCCCAAAGAATGAAGTTTCAAGGCAAGTAGGCCCTAAGTCACTGTGTTTCAATTAATTCGAGTTCGGCAATATTGAAATTCGGATGAAGTTCGGCAAGGAAAAAATTCGAAAAGTAAAAAATTCGGATTAAATTCGCCTTATGTAATTTTTAATTTTTTTTTTTATAAATACAAGTAATATATCCACAAATAATAATAAATATAATAGAATACTAAATAGTAAATAATAAATATAAAATATAATAGAATACAATTTTAGTATAATATAATAATAAATAATAAATACTTTAATACATTATACAAATATGTGAAGTATTAATTTGTAATATAAATTTAATATATATAAAAAAAAAAAAATCTAAAATCTAAATAAAACATAACCCAACCTTAAATTAAAATAATAGTAAATAGTAATACAAATAGATTAAATATTAATTTTTAGTATAAATTTAATATATATAAAATAATAAAATCAAATCTAATAAAACATAACTAAACCTTATAAACCTTATAAAACAACGCATGAAAAAAAATATGAAAAGAAATCTAAAATCTTAAACAACAGCGACCTCCCTTGCAGCGACGCCGATGGTGAAGGATTTGCAGGGCGCGGTGAAGATTTCGTGCAGGGCATGTGAAGATTCTGTGCAGGGCACAGTGCAAATGATTTCCATCACAGACAACCGCCAATGCCAGAAACTCCGTCGCCGATAAGTGATAACAAGCCCGCCTTCAGTCGCAAACAACCGCCAACACTAAAATTTCGCTTTCAATTGAGAAAACCCGTCTAAAAACCCTAAAAGTTCCCTGTATTAAAATGTATGTTAACAGAACTGAAGGCTTTTTTATTCCATACGAATTTTAGACGAATTTCAACGAATTTCATGCAAATTTATCAAATTCGCCGAATTTCGAATTTGAAGGTTGAAATGCGGCGAATGCGATGACTTAGAGTAGGCCTATCAATTATAAAACAAATTTTATATTTCCTAGGTCGGCTCAAGAGGAAAGCTCGCCTAGTCTTGTATATAATGGAGAAAGGGTCTCCACATTATTGAAGTCATTCATTCCATTCTCAATTCGATTTCCTTCAGAAGCAGATTCGCATTCAAGAGGAGAAGATTCGCTTCAAGAAGAAGAGTTGATATTCTTTGTAACTAAGGAATTCGCACTATCTTCAAGTGCTGGTCTATTGTATGATATTCGGCCTTTCTAGGGCCTGATTCTGAGTGCTACTTCTGCACTATTATTTCTGATTTATAAGAGAACAATTTGCCGTTGGGTTTTTCTTTTGTGTAGAAGGGTTTTCCCAAGATAAATTGTTGTGTTGTCTGCTCTGTGTTGTGTTTTTCTGCTTCTTATGCATTTCTGATCTGAGAATTAACATGGTATCAAAGCAAGGTTCAGGAATATCCAATCAGATTTGTCTAAGCCTTTTGCATTAAATATCATTCCCATTCCTACCAGATCTGAAGCAGACTTTAGATGCAAATCAAAAATGAATGTTTGAGCAAATTAAAGGGGAATTAATGCATACATAGGAGCAGATCTAAAGGGAGATAAGAGCAGACCTGAAGAGGATTTAAGCGCAGCATCTAAGGAGATTTTGTGAAGCAAAGATAGCAGATCCAAAGGGCAGACCTTGAAGGCAAATTATTGCAGACCTAAGTGCTGAACTTGAAGATAAAGTATTGCAAACTATGAGCAAACTTTGAAGGTGAATTTCTGCAGATCTAAAAGCAGATATAGAGCAGAAATCTTGAGCAGACTTAATGCAGTTTTCTATTGAAGGAAAGTTCAGATTTGAAAGTATTTATTGAATATAAAATTGCAGATCTAAGTGTAGGTTATGTGAGTAGAAATTCAAAGCATATTTGTGTAGTAAGCAAATTTTGCTGAAGACCTTGAAGGGATCTAGGGTAGATCCATCATCCGTATTTTTTATACATAATTACGGTTGCTTTCCAATTTGAGTAGAAGACAACTCTTTAGGGCAGTTACTCAGAAAAAGAAGATGGTGACTGGTGTCAAGGTAGAAGATAGGCTTGATGGAGCTTCAAACTTCAACTCTTGGAAACCTAGGGTACTCATTGCCTTAGAAGAGAATGATCTTCTAGAATTCATAGAAAATGAAATGCTTGAGCCGTCTAAAGACACAGAGAAAATCTAGTGGAAGACAAATGGCACGAAGGCTAGAAAGATCATGATAGACTCTGTGATGGATCACCTAGTACCGATCATCTCCAAGATGAAGACAACTAAAGAAATGTTTGACACTCTAAAAGGACTGTATGAGATCAACAATACCAGCAGAGCCCTTGCTCTAAGACAACTTCATCATGTAAAAATGGCTAAAGAAGATTCAGTCATTTCGTTCTTTATGAAGATTTCTTATTTGAGAGATCAGTTGAGTACTATTGGTGATATAGTTGCTGACAAAGATCTTGTTATGAAAGCACTAAATGGTCTCCCTAATCTTGGGAGCCTTTTATTCAGAGCATCAGTGGGAGATCCAAGTTGCCCAAGTTTGATCGCCTTCAATTTGACTGTATTCAAGAAGAAACCAGATTGGCAACAAGAGGAAATGGGCGAAACTCCCATAATAAAGAAAATCAAGTTCTTACTACACATGCTACTAGAGAAAGAGGCAAAGGAAGAGAAGGAAAAAGAGGCACCTTCAAGAGAAATTGAGACAGAAAGTCAGATTCTGTTCCAAAATTGAAAAGGAAGGATCTTTCTCATATTCAATGTTACAGGTGTGACAAGTATGGACACTATGCTCGGGACTGTAAATTAAAGTTATCGCAGCATGTTTCTACTGCAGAAATTGACGTAGAGACATCTCAGAAGGAGTCAAGTCATTCTAAAGTCAATTCAGAAGGATTCCTATTCATCTCCGCTCTTTCAAGTAATGTACAATCTAACAGTCATGCTTGGTTGATAGATAGTGGTGCTTCACGTCACATTACAGGCTACAGAGAGCATCTTACAGACTTAGTAGAGAAAGAGTCTAATTTATAGGTTATAATTGGAGATGATGCTAGTTATGCCGTAAAGGGAGCTGGGGCCGCTTCCTTCCAACTAGACTCAAGTATCCCTCTTCAATTGAGTGATGTATTGTTCGTACCTGGGATCAAAAGGAACCTTGTCTCCATTTCAGCCTTGGAGGACAAAGGGTACAAGGTTGCCTTCTCTGAAGGAAAGGTTCTTGCATGGCCGAAGAACTCCAGCATAAATTCAACTCGTGTGATTGGCATTCGTCAAGAGAACCTATACAGATTGTCATTACAACCAGTTACTTCGAAGAGGAGGAAACCTTCACGAGATCTAAAGGATACTTCATGGAGGAGGAAATAACATTCAGGGGGAGTCTGACAAACCAATAGAGGCTACAAAGGATATGGAAATTGACGCCCTCACTGAGAGAGAGTCACAGCATCATTAAGATTGTTGTAGTGTATATTTCTCTGAGACAGAGAAATATGAGGTGAAAGCCCTTGTAGTGTATATTTCTTTGAGACGGAGAAATATGAGGTGAAAGCCCTTGTAGCGTATATTTCTTTGAGACTGAGAAATATAAGGTGAAAGCCCTTGTAGTGTATATTTCTCTAAGACTGAGAAATATGAGGTGAAAGCCCTTGTACAGATCACATCTCTGAGACTGAGTTGTGTTTTCCACAATTGGGTATAGCCATTGTGGAAGTCATGTTGAGAGAATCCATGACCAAATATTTGAAAATACCTCCCTAGCTAAGAGGGAGTGTTAGTGTTTTTGTAGCTGCAGGAGGTGTTTCCCAAAGAATGAAGTTTCAAGGCAAGTCGGCCTATCAATTATAAAACAAATTTTATATTTCCTAGGTCGGCTCAAGAGGAGAGCTCGCCTAGTCTTGTATATAATGGAGAAAGAGTCTCCACATTATTGAAGTCATTCATTCCATTCTCAATTTGATTTCCTTCAAAAGAAGATTCGCATTCAAGAGGAGCAGATTCACTTCAAGAAGAAGAGTCAATATTCTTTGTAACTAAGGAGTTTGACTATCTTCAAGTGCCGGTCTATTGTATGATATTCAACCTTTCTAGGGCCTGATTCTGAGTGCTACTTCTGCACTATTATTTCTGATTTATAAGAGAATAATTTTCCGCTAGGTTTTTCCCTTGTGTAGAAGGGTTTTCCCAGGATAAATTGCTGTGTTGTCTGCTCTGTGTTGTGTTTTTCTGCTTCTTATGCATTTCTAATCTGAAAATTAACAAGGGCAACAGGATTGGGAGGGTCCCACAACCTCCCTTTGACCTCAGCAATGACTAACTTTGTCCAATGATTTCCTTACACATCAACAGAAAATAAAATTCGGATAGTTGCTTCTTGTTTGTGGCATCTCCTTTTTGTAGGCTAAAAGAATTAAAATCTCAGTCGCTGCCCTCCTTGTGTGGTGCGGCTAGGGTTATTTAATTGACTAGCAAATTAAATACTGAATTCTAGATTATTAACTCCAACAAATAAAACAATAATTTATTGAATTATTAACTACAACAAATAAAATGATAATTTTCTGGATTATTCAAATAACAATGATCCCTACAATAAAATATTAATAAATATATAATTTTTTTGGACTTTTCCAATCTCCATACAAATTCTTGAATTGGCACAAATTTGACTCTTGTATGAAGCCAAAATGAGAACCAGAAGGTTTTTGTCTTCCCATTCCTAAATAAAATCACGAGGGTTTTCGTCTTCACAGTAAAAGTTGCACCAAAGCTCAATGCTCTCCAAAATGAGGATTTATGAAAATTGATAGAATAGAATGAATCTCTTTTTCAAATAGTTGTTTTTTTAATCATTTTTCCATCCAACCTTAAAAATAGAATATTAATCTATTTACCACTTATAATTATTATTTAATTGAATATTCACCCTTTTTCCCAACTTATAATTTTTATTTTCCTTTTTAGCCATTAATCTAATATTTACTTTTGGTCCCATTTAATAATAATAAATTAAGTTTCATTTTCCAAAGTTATAACTTAAAGTACCTTTTTGAATAACCTTATAATTTATTATTACATTATTCCCTTGTTCAATCCCCCCTTTAGCCTAGAGGGAATTAAAATAGGCTTCAGGTCCTTTGACTTTATTTAGTTTGAAAAAGGGGACATTACACCTAACCATAAAGAAAGTGTGTCAGCCTTGGGAGAGGTAGAATATTGTATGACTTGAGCCAAAAAAAAGGGAACTTTGGAAGGAATTTTCCAACCACTTAACCCTGAAAGCGGAACTTTGTGATCTTTAGACCACCCAAAAACATGTACCAAGACTTCCTAATTTTCTCTCAAGTCTTCATGCCTTAGTCATTTCATACTTCTTCCTTTGCCACAGCATCATCAATCAGGAGCCTCATCATTATTTCATCTTTAGAAGAGCTGCAACCTTGATTAACCTGCAAGAATCATTAGTTGAAAAACAAGACCATGACACAACATCCTTGCAGTGACAAACAAATGACAATCAACTGCCAACAAACCTAACAAAAGGTAAGTACAAACTGAGTTTCGTATGGGTACAAACACTATACAATAATGAATTTCCTAGCTGCACATCACCTACCAGTAGACATTCCAGAATAAATATGATCTACTGCCATCACCCTTTCATTCAGGAGATACAACATATTATAGAAGAGAGAAAGTTCACACTTGTAGAGCCCCATTTAATCATAACCGCTAAAATATGGATCCCACCAGCCACTTTGGATAGTACACCTGACTAAGTACCAATTTACTTAACTTTCTTGAAAACTTGAAGACAACTTGTCTAATTTTGTAACTATTGCTTCACTCAAAATCTATGTGAAAACATCTACATTTTTTTCTTTTGTTCTGCAATAATATAGTCAGATGTCATTTTTCTGAATCAATCCTCAAATATGGTGATCATGAATCACAATTTGTTTGGTTCTAGCATGATCGATGGGATTTTTTGCCAGCAGTATAGGATTCCGAGTGACGCAAAACAAAATAATAGTATCATTTTACTAAAAACCCAAGTCATCAAAAAACTATTGTAACTAAACTAACTGAATTGTCAATATACCTATTGGTTTGTATTTTATTTAGTTGAGGATAAAGCAACGGTAGACTATTTTTAACTGCTCCATGAGATGACACCTGAACCAAGCTTGAGAACATATCTCAAAGCTGATTTTTATCATTAGGATGACCTATCTAGTCTGAAATTGTAAATCCTCTCAAACAAATATCACCTATTGTAGTGTACCCGATGTCAAAATTCAGACTCCCATTTATATATCTCAAAATGTTTCTTGTTACTTTGCAGTGATTACTTCATAGAGTATGCAAGATTCCTGACATCAATCCAACAATATAGACTTGATCATGTTTGGTTGTTATCAAGTAGATCATACTTCCCACATGACCTGAAATATAAAAGTTTCATCTGTGCTTTCTGACTCACAATTTTCTGTCAATTTAGTCTTTGCACCTAATGATGTAAGGGCACCTTTTGAGATCTTCCATATTGAATTTGTTATGAAACTTGTATATTTAGATTGAAAGACAATGATCCCACCTTCTTCGCCATAGATAAATTTCTTCTTCTCTTTCCCATAACTGATTTCTAAGGAAGTTGTGAAGCAACCCCAAATTTGTAGTCTCAAACATTTTTCAATCTTATTTGATCATGTCAACACCAGTTCTCTTCGTGATTAAATTGTCCACATAGCACCATTACAAATTCCAACGTCACAAACTTTAAGGTTATGTTCAAATGAACCCCGTTTAGACATTTATTTCTCCAAAGAACTGATCAATTGTGACATGCCATTCCCTTGTATATTGTTGCAGCCCATATAAATCTCTTTGGTTGACAAATTAGATACTCTTTCCAATATCAATTTCATGTGATTTTCTTTATTTAAATCACCATTAATGATAACATTTTTTACACCCATTTGATGTACTTCATTTATTAAGTGTGAAACTATAGCAGTCACAATCCACATTAATATTCATCATGGCAATAGGAACAAAAATTTCATTGCATTTTACAGCTTTCCAAGAGAACCAACCCACAACATGTCTTTTCTTATGCTTTTCAATTTTTTGCACCTGATTTATATTTGGTTTAATACACCTATTTGCACCCAAATACTATTCTACTTTTTGGTTGTGCAATTAACTCCCACATCTGATTTTTTTATCAAGGAGCTATACTCATGTTTAATTACATTTTCCAATTCATGTTTATCTTTGGCTTCATCAAACATCTGAATCATCAATTTCATTATGCTTGTCATCAGGGCATAATTAATATTTGTGGAATTTGGTTGTTACTCTATTTTCTTGGTAAATATCTTGAAGACTTCTTGTCCTTGAAAAAATACCTTCATATTCACTACCTTCACCAGTACCTGGAACTATCTCTTTAACCAATTTACCTCTTCAATTGCAAGCTTTGAATATTCACTGGCGCTTTCTTCTTTTCCTTTTGCAATTTTGCAGTGTAAGTGTTGCAAATAAAGTTGTTTCTTGACATCCTTCATTAAATACATGGCTACTATTGAAGAAATTGTGATTCAGAGGATCATAAAACCAGTATTGGATGAAAACTATACCCAATGAAAAAATGTCAAACTTGTTCATTAACCCATCAAGAACATTTGCAAATACATTACAACCAAAAACATTAAAATATCTAAATGTGGGTTTTCTCCTACTCTGCTTTTACTGACATATTCCTAATTGACTTTGTTGATGATCTGATCAGCATATATATAGTAGCAATTACTGCTTCGGCCCAGAACTATTAATACATGTCCATGGTTTTAAGCATGTGTCTGGTCACATCAACCAAGGTCTTGTGTTTTTCTTTCAGCAATTCTTTTTGCTGTGTTTTTCTTCAGAAATACTTTTTGCTAAGGTGTATACTTGACAGCGATCCATGTCTTGATGCCTATTTGATTGTAAATGTGCATAAAATCATTGTTGACATTCTATCCAATTATCAGTCCTAAGAAATTTAATTGTTTTTTCACTTTGATTTTCAACCAGTATTTAAAAGGCCTCACTTTTTAAACACCTCAATTTTTGAAGTAGACCTAATTTTTTCATGAAGAATAAACAATAAATGTTGGCACACAATTTTTTTCCTCTTATTAATGAATAAAAATAAGTTCTCTGGGATCATTGTGTACAAAGCGAAGTTTCTCCTTGGCCCTTCATATGCTTTGTTCAAACTTGTCTCTGTAGTGTTTACCAATTAAAACACCCTTGACAAACTGTACCTAAATTTGCATTAGTTATTTCAACCTTGAACCATATTTTCCTTACTCATCAAGGCTAAACTCTGATGGTTTTAATGCCCAAGTCTTAAGTGCCCCAACGCATTTATGTTGCCATGTTTTGCAATCAGATCCTTTTTTCTTGTATTACATGCATTAAATTTGTTATTGCTCCTTCCATAATTTCTGCAGCAATAAATTTGTATTGTCCCACAATCTACTTGATCAGGTATTTGTTCTTATAATTCTCCTAATTTTTGTCAGTAATTTGACTAGAAGGGATTTTTTCTTTAAACTAGACGCATACAACATATTGGTGATAATTTTACTTCGCCTTTGTTCAACTTCATGGGTACCTGTCCAGAACCTTCTATGTTTGAGAAGAATCATTCCTCCTAACAAACTTATTCAGATCCCACTTTTATTCTTTTCAAGCTTTTCAAAAGCCTTCTTAGTTATCTTTTGAGTATTCCTTGAATCAATACACTGAAAATACTTTACATGCCTTTTGTGAAGATAATCAAATGCTAGATTTCCCTCGTAAGCACTTTATTTCCTTTACTTTTGCACTTTAAAA
>VDFB02391491.1:0-47392 GCA_007258455.2 Sequoia sempervirens
ACTTACTATTTTTAGTAAGTAGAGTCACTCAGCAGCGCACCCCTGCTATTTTTAGCAGTATGGTTTGGTCGTATGTTGATTCAGTCACTTATCATCTGGCTTCAGATGGTTCGTCATTTGGACCTGTTTTGAGAGAGATATTAATATTTGTTTGCGAAAATAAATATTAATTAATTAAAGGCTTATATTATAAAGTTATAATACAATTTAATATTATAACTTAAGTGACTTAAAGGAAGGGGTCGACCAACATGAAGAAGGGGCCACTTTTCAATTATATTTTATAATTAAAAGTGCGTCAAAACTATGGAAATATTAAAAGTTAAAATTCAACTTTATTTAAATGATGCCTTTTGGGGAAAAAGTCGATCCTCTTGAGAATATAAGGTTTTTCATTGTGAAAGATCATCATTATGTTATGAAAATCGACTTTGATCAAATTCTTCCTTCAGAGAACGGAGCCAAGGGTTTCGTTTATCTATTTGCATTGGAGAACGAGCCATCTTCAGTGTTGCAGTTCAGAGGCTGTGAAATATCCGCTGATCTATTGCTAATCAGAGGAATAGCTTCATTCAGAAGTTATTACAGAGCTTTATTTTTGCAATCTTTAATTCAAGGGTTTGTATGGATTTCTTCCTGGAGGTGATTCTTTCTTCTTAGGCGCCAATTTCTAAACCTCAGGCAAATCAAATAAGGGCCGTACTTTTTATTTATTGTTGTTTGGAGGCCGTACCATCTACAGAGGAAGGCGTCCTTGCATCTGGACCAAAAATGCTTTTTCTTTCAGCCTCTTTCCTTCATCAATAGTGACGCCCAGGCAAGTGGAGGTATTCCAGACAATTTCAAGCAAGGGAAAATCATTGTTGAGATCTGGCCGTACCATTCAAGCATTATCCAGGCGGCTGCAAATCAGGTTCTTGGATTGATATTTTTTTCTTATCTTTGTCTGCATGTCAGTGATCTATCTTTGTAATCATCTGGAAAGAATAATAAGATCGTATGCTAACTATTTCAAAGATTATCCGCTTCAGTTTTCACTTCTTTGAATTTATTAGATTTTCTTTCAAAATCGCATTATTTACTATTGCATGCAAAAAAACACAAAAATCACATAACACTCAAAACAAGCAAAAAAGCAGTTTTCAGAAACAGTGAGATTTCTACAATTGCCGCAGAAAGATTCCTGTCAAAGAAACCAATGTAATTGTTAAAACAGAGGTATGGTATTTTTGTTTGTTTGTGTTGTTTAGTTGCGACCTTTTTCTCCTGTAAGCTCAGAAGTAGATTAGCACTTTTAAAGTTTACAATTTGATGTCATTGTACCAGCGTTTTGGATGTGGGTTGGAAGATTTTTTTGTTTTCTCTAAATAATATAACCGGTCTTAGTTCTTCCACTGACGAAACCGCGCCCGACAATTTGTTTACTGTGACTTAATTTTTTTAAGTAATGTATTAGTGTTAGTGTTGGTAGGGTGGGAATGCCTTTTTTTAAGGTAAGCTGCAGTTTTGTTTAGATTGGTGTGGTTCATGGACTGAAGAATTCTACTCGTTTAGTTTCCCACCTTCAATGGCTGCTTTTACAGCTTAAATTTTCTTCTTTTCCAGTTTATGCAAGAACAGCCCTTGATTTTGTGCTGCGGTGCTCTTGTTGTGTTTTTTTTTGAGCTTGTTAGGGTCAGGGGTCAAATGCTACCCACACTTACTACGATCCTCAAGTTCAAAGCGCAGATGCATGCAAATTCTGCAACAGGGGATACACACTGCACAATTGTAGTGACTTAAGAATTTTACACAACAACAAGACTATTTTCCTTTTGACTTTGAGCCAGTGGGTACCAGGGCTAAATTTCTAACCCAAAATTACTAAGGTTCCCGAGTTCGAAGTTCAGCTGCACAGAAATATCTAGTAGACCAGCAGGGTTATGCACTGGGCAGTTTTAGTGACCTGGAAATTGTGATGCTCCATCCATCTGTTTCCTATCTTAGCCTATAGACTAACGAAGTTTGGTTAGCATATTGCAATGTTGTACTTTAAGCTTTCATTGATTTGTCGACGTTACTCTTGTTGCGAGATCCTGATTATTCCATGTTATTGTTTTGGATGATGCATACACACACACGCATACTCTTGGAATCATATAACTTGTTTATTGTGATTTTCTCCTTGTGTACTTCACGACTTCATATCAGGGATGATTGATTATATTTTATTGGCATTTATCATCATTAATAGAGTAAGTGATGATGGATTACTGACCATGTGTATTGATGCATATTCTTATTGATGATATTGCCAAATTATAATGGGACCTATAAGGGTGTTAAGTTATGCATAGATTATATATTATATATTGACATATTCAATGTATGACATTATGTCGTTTATATGTTGTTTGTAGTGGACCACTAATGGGCATAATGACTATGCAAATTAGAGATACAATTGAAGAATGAAGAGAGGATAAAAGGATCCCTTAAACCATGTTGCCATATCGCATGTATACTCCAATGGTCATCTTGATCCTTTTCCAAAGACTATTGTTGGGTTTAAACTTTAATTAATTAAAAGGGCCATGTGGTTAGGAATTTAGAATTCTAATTAGTTGAGTACCTTATTTATGTGCCTTAGGCTTACTATTAATAATAACTCGGATTTTACCTTCTTGATCACCATTTGGAAGTGTGTGTGACAAGGAAAGTATCCATCTAGGAAGAATGGTAAGGGTCATGTGGGTTTTGGGTGGAGGACATCTTTTAGTTATAATTTGGCCCATAGTATCTTAGAATCGTCTAGAGGAGGGCTCAAGCAAGAGGAGGAAGAGAAAGGACACATGTCCCTATCTCATTGGATAGGATCATAGGAAGAGGGACCTTTCTTATTTAAGTTGGGAATTTTTACTTAATTTTTCTTTTAATTTTTTATGTTGGCCTGGGAAAGTAAGGGAGCTAGAGGAGAGAATTGCGAGAAGCAGGAGTAGATTTTAGGTGGTGGAGTTGGGGCAGGCCTTCATTGCCCCACAATTTAACAGTTTCTTTTGTTGCATTTTTTTTTTCAAATTATGTTGCTGGTTGTTTGGTTTTTCCCCTCTACTCTCTTTTGCTTTCCTTTTATTTTGAAATTTAATTTATATTTCATATTGCTTGGGGTTTAGCTAAGCTCTAGGCTGAATTATTTAGATGGGGCTCTGGTTTGAGGGTGCCATATTGGTCTTGCATGCACTTGTCTTTATTTTATCTTTTTTAATTTTTGTATTATGGTTTGCTGTTGGTTCTATGCTGAGTTTAGTGAGGATGAAGGGATTTGGGACCCACGGATGCTGCTTGTTAATATTTTGGTGCTGGATACCCTATTGGACTTGGGTCTCTAGGGAGGGCTGCTTGCTGGTACATAGATGTTAAGAGGATGTTGGAGGAATAGCATCTTCAAAAGTTGGATAATTATTGAATTGATTTTGGAGAAAATTGCTAGCCATGTGACCATAGAAATCCTTTCCCTCCTTTATACTTCCCTTTGGGGTAAACTTTATGCTGTTTTCTCTTGAGTAAATTTCATGTTGCTGTTATGGTGGTTTTACTGTTGCAAATGGGGGAAAGCCTCACACGCCCTTGAAGTGCTTTGAGGGTTCAATTAGGTATCAAACCAATGGAATCATTCCTAGAACCTTTGTGTATTCTCAAGGAAGTATTGTGGCATATTTTGGTAGGTGCATGGTTTCTGTGATCCCCTTAGGCTTGGGGATTAGCTAGGGTTAAAAACCTAATTATGCGATATGGTTGGGAGGCGAGTAGTCCCTCTTCTTTTTCTTTAGTAGTCTGGTTGGAGTTTAATTGTGATCTTTTGTGCATGAGAAAATTTTAGGTTTTTAAAGGTGTCATACAACTTATCTTGTTTACATTATACAAAAATTTCAGGACTCTCCACCTCATGTGAGAAGAACTCATGCTCAGTGAGGATGGTCTTAGTCCACTGGACACTGTTCCACTTCTCCCTTGGCTTTTGGTGGTGGGGCTGTTGTCTGGCCAGACTTTGGCAAGTTCACTTGGCTGACTCTTGCTATTTCTCATGTTCAAATCACTAATGAAGATAATCAAGATGATAATGATAAAGATGGTAATGATGGTTGGGACCCTCTTGTGGACACTTCGAACTTTGTTGATGTATGGGGTAAACCAGATGGTAGAGACCCACTTCCTCCTCCCTCCACTCTTGCTCTTGCCACATAGTGGCTTATTGTAATTGTGTTTTTGTGTTTTGCTCTAGGTTGTTGCTTTGTTTGGACTTTTGGGTTGTGGTGCGACTACTTCCACCTACCTTTTTTTGTGAATATGTGTAACACTATTTTATAAATGGTAATTTAGACACTAATCATAAAAAAGTTTAAAAATTAAACTTTCAATTTGTGTAGGTATCTATTTTGCATGTCTTGTATTAGATTCAATCATAAAGGAATCCCATATAATTAAATTAAAAACAGATTTTGTATTTATCTTGTGAAAGGAAAAACTCATATAGTGGTAAATAAGTTCTTTTACTTTACATGAAAAAAATCCTGTTTGAAATTAAGGGTTGAAGAAATTTTCAAAGAACAAAAAATTGATTTGATTTATTCTTTGTTTCTTTGTGTCTAAATTTGTTAGAAATTAGTGACTCTCCAAATAAAAAGAAATTACACATTATGGCATATTCTTTAAAAAAAGTTACATAATTATTAAGGAAAAATAGTATAAATACAAACTCGTTCTCATCTTTTAAAGTGCTACTAGTCCTCTCATCTTCACAAAAGTATTACTAAATAATAAGATGATTATTTTTCCTTCATTTTTGAGCTTGTGAGGATTACTAAGTATTACTAATGCACACTTACCAAGACGCCTGAGCTCAAATTTAAGCTACACAAAAAATTTCAAGCAAAGGATACTCCCTAGCTGGACTAAATTGTCTGCTCCATCCAATTGGACATTTGTTGGTGTGCTAAAATTCAGCTTTAGGCTGAATATATCTGATGAGCTATTTCAAGTAGGTTATGGTAGATTTCTTTTCTAGATGACCTAGAAAAAATTTATGGCTAATGGGAATAGGGATTTGAGCTGCTTTGATTTTATTTGAGGGTTTTAGCGAGTTGGATTGCTCTTATATTTTTGTTATTGGTCTTTGCATCATGTAGAGTCCTTGCCCTCCATTTTGTAGTGGGGGCGCATTTTCTTGGTCTTGGCAGGGCCATGTTTTCTTGGCCTTGACCAAGCTTTCCTTTAGGGAAGTATTGTGCTATGCATTGATTTTGGCTGGTTTTAGTGTTTTGATATTTGTATCATTTCATCCCTTGCATTTTGGAATTGGTGAAGCTTTATTTTTGTGGAGAAATTTGGACCCTTAAATCATACTTCATTGTGTGGACTATCTAATCTCAAGTGAGTTTTGAAAATGAGTGCAACTGTGCTATTTGTCATGGCAATCCAAGTAAGTGGTGGTAGGCCTATGTTTTGTTTTAATATGAGCTTTATGAATTAAGTGTTAAATAGGGTGCTATGTGGCAAGCTCTTGCAACTCTTGAAGTTAGAACTTGTGGAGCTCTTGATTTGTGTTGTTGTCTATTAGGTTTCCACTTGTCACCAGTGGCTCCTAGTCTTGAGCAGTATTCTTTTGACATGATCAACTTCATCTAATTATATGTAATGTACCAACAATTCAATCTAGTGCCATGATGTTCCATCATGTGGACTATGCACTCATATATGATCATTTTTTATATTGTTGATGGTGAACTATTGGTTGAGTGACTTGCTTAGCAAAAAGTGGGTTCTAGTTCTTCATGAAGGCACTTTCTAAGGCAGGCTCATTAGGTTTGTGTGTTCTGCAATGACTTTGAGATCAATGCTATGTTGGATGATACAAGGGCCCTATGCAACTCCATGAGCAAGTTTTTACAAGTGTCAGAAGTGGATTGTGTGGAGTATTTGATCATTTTTTATTAACTACTAGGAGCATGAGCTCAATCGAAAAACTTTTGGGACTTCCTTACATAGTGGCTGCTATCATAGTTGGTAGACTTGGACATGACAAAAAACTTGGCAAAAAACTCAACAACTTAAAAAAATGCTTAAATTTATTTAAAAACACATTTTTTTTGCAAAATTCAATGACAAAATGTATCCAATGAGCCCATAAATGAGTACAAAAGTGTTTTCTATTAAATTTGATTTATTTGAATACTGAGCACAAAATCGCATCATCATGTAGAATCTTGATACAATAGTTAACTGGCAACTATTATGAATTTATGATGATTACCTTTGAAAATCATCATCATAATTCATAAATTGCATCTTACAACATTTTACATCTTCCACTTCCTTGGTTGGTGAGAAATTGGGGAGAGGTTCTAATCCTTGCACTCCATTGCAGTTCCTCACTCGACATTGAAGGTTGTGTTTGTGGCTCTAACTCAACCTCCATCCTGTTGCTAGATGGTAATGACTCCTCCTCTGCCTCATCAATGTCATCTAATGACAATCTAGTAGCTCCTTTTGTTGTACCCACATCCTTCATTGTTTACCTCTCAAAATCAATAATCTCGTCTACAATAAACAATGGACTCTCCTCATGTTGCATTGTTTAATCACTATAAGAATCAATGACCTCTGATTTGTCCTCTACCTTTCTTGTGTGAAGTTGAAGGTTGTATTCTACTGTAATAATCACCCCTTAATTTTTTTGTAATGCCAAACGACTTCCCTTCCACTTTCTGATCACCAAGATCCCAATGTGGGCAAGGTGAGAGCATACGGTGTAGGGATTACAATTGAAAATAAAGTTGTTGAAGTAACAACCACTTATCCAATGGGGTTAGCTGGGCACATCCACTTTGCAATGGGAAAGCTCATACAACAATGAAATGTAAAAACAAGCTCTTCCACTTTTCAGTGGTGAGTGAGTGCCAAAACCACTTGTTCAGTGGGGTGAGTACAAGAGCCACTTGTGTAGTGGGGTGAGTAATAAAACCACTTATGGAATGGGGTAAGTAACATCAAGTAATCAGAGCAAGATCATTGATGGTACTACTACCTAGTGTTACATTATGAGCTCTTACAATTCATTTCAAATCAAATACATATCTGTTGTTACAACTATAAATATGATATAAAGCTGACCAAAGCACCCCAAATGAACCCCCAACTCATGAAAAAAAACCACCCAGCAATGTAATAGCAAGTATACCTCAAGAATGGGACAAACAGAAGTCTGATATAAGTCTGAAACTTAGTTGCAGCAGGTCTGAAACATAGTTGCAGCAGGTAGCTCAATGGTGTAACATACTAGCTATCTACAGATGAAGAACAGTAGCTAACTTCCAATTTCAACTGAAGTGTAACTAACTAATTTTACTGACGAGAGTTTCATCACATATACAAATAGGAAGATAAATAATCTGAACATTAACTACTTTAATTTTCAATAACTAACTTCTAGATTTCAATTTCAGCTGAAATGATACAATTAACAAATTATATAACTGAAAACTACAGTTGGATGTGAACTAACTATTCCATTATTTAGGAAATGAATAGAGCATATATTTACAACAGTGAAAATAAGCAATATAGAACAATAATATTTTGAAGTAGAGAGAGAGAGAAAGAGAGTATACAGTCTGAAGGCTTCCTACTAGAATGCTTGAAACAAGTCTCAGTCTTTTGAGGGAAAGAGAAACATCATCAAGGGCTTTTCAGCCCAACCAAAGACCTACTGGTCTCCTGTGTTTCTTCAACTGAAGAGACCCGACCCTTCACGAGGTGCAGTCTATAAAAGATTCTCAGTTACCATCTTGTCATCTAAGTCTGGTGTCAAGAATCTATACAACCCTGGTCGATCTTTCTCTATAGGTTCTCCTAACTAGAATAATTGTTCTGACCAGGGGTATATCTGATTCTTGATAGCTGACTATTGCATTATTCTAAACATCATAACCTTGGCCAAGGATTTAATAATAATGAACACGGTTCTTGTGTTGTCAACTCTCTCACCCTTATCAACAATAATTTACTTAACTATAGAGTTTATATCATCAATGGCTCAACTCAATATTTGTTCCTCTACAATCTGGTATGATATGCCCATAACTTATTCACTAAGGAGGAAAAAAATAGTCTTTATCGATGTTGTAAAGAACCCTTCAGTTCTAAATTAATTCCAACAAATTTCCACAGAAGAAGAGATAAATGAACTGACCCCGACTTGAGAACTAAGGAACAGAGTAAGGTTCTTATTTCTAGTTAAACAATGATGGAAGAAAACTCAGAGTGACTCGGTTACAAGATCAGGTGACCACGACTGGATTAGAAAGATAAGGAAGAGATGGTTCAACTAGCCGAAGCACTAGGTTATGCAAGGGATTCAATATTATTACACATCAGGTAGGACATGATTTCAAAATGATACACTAACTTTACACATCACTTCCATAACGAAGTAAGTATTATTCTTTATTCATCATTCAACAAATTTAAAGACACTTAGAAAACATGCCTGGGAACGCAGAACTGGAATGCGATTATCCTCCTGGTGAATCTTCCTAGCAAAAAGATGATGGCAGCAGATGTATTGGTCCTTCTCAGTCCGGAAGAATGATATGGTGGTGGAATTACTCAAGCATAAAGAATGTTTCTCCTCTTCTCTGAGAAAAGACTGAAGAATAAAAGATAATGGTGCTCGACATGGCTACGCTTGACAGAAAGCAAAATCAAGGAATGCCAACCAGCTAGATAGAAGCATGAGGAAAGACACCCTATATCACTAGGCGAGCCAAGACCAAAGAAAACGTTTGTGTGCATCCATCTTGGATGTTTATCCAAGACACTGTGGAAAAAGGTGGCAAGGAGTTACCGCCACTCCAATAGAAACGAAAAAGAATTACCTTTCCCCCCCCCCAACATTTCAACCCACAATGCGACTTAAAGACTTACATTATTATCGACATTAATATTTTAATTCAATTACTTACTCCCAAGGTGCGCTCTAAGAGTTAAATACGTGACTTCAATAGGAGAACGATGATGTTCATTTTAAGTTGACTTGTTTTTAAAATTATTTAATTAAGTGCGATAATATCACAAGGTTACGACTACCACGTTAGCAACCTTACACCAACTCGTGACTTGATGGTAATTGGTTCTTTTATGGACTGCGACCTCTCCTTGATGATATTTCCCTTTCCCTCGAGGTGTTGACAACCCTGCATCCACTTGGTAAAGAAATAGGGTTAGATTGTTCTCTGTTTCCTTTTTAAAATAAAAACTCATCAACACATTCATATATATATATATAAAGAAATCATTCATAATTGCAGTTATATCAAATAAATTAATTTTTTTTCCCAATTTTCATATTCTCATGAAAGGTAGTTGATTACAATTAGCATAATGACCATATTATTATTGCCATAATCTTGTTCAAAATAAAAGGGATGTAACAAATGGCACGAACCCCTAGAAAACACTCCAAACAGCAAAGTGCAATTCCAAACTGATTGCAATAGTCTTGATAGGTCTAGGCGCCACCCATGGAGCATAAAAAGACAGGAAAAGAGGGGCGATTCCCCCTAGGAAGCTCACACGCCCCTCTAGAAGAGGTACGGCTTGTACCTAGCCATACAACCCTGCAGCTCACCTCTTTCCTTCTCTCTAAAATCTGCAAAGACACTTGCAAACATGGGCGGTCAGGTCTGAAAAGAATAACCAAACATTGCTTCAACCCATAAAGTAGCCCCTCCAAAGTGTATAGCCTGATTGGTTTGAAATGATATGGCCCAGACAGAGTTAAATGGTACAGCCAGCAAGGAGATAAGTCTCCAACTCCACACTCCTGTAATCTGAAAATGATTCACACCCAAAAGAGCTGCTAAAACACATCAAAATAGTCTATATTGAAAGAAATCAACCTCAAACTCCAAATCAACTCCAATGGTGACTCTTGGCTGGAATCACTCCACAATCTAGCTAGGGAGTATCTTGCAATTCCAAAACTAGAAACCCTTGAGGGATTTCGTCCTCAAAGATTGAAGAGAATCGAAGCCATTTTGATAGCATAACATTATCATTCTTCATCATATCCAACAATGAGCCCGAATGCCTCTTTCTCTAAAAATAATTAATTAATTCACCTTTTTCAACAAATTCCCTTTTAAAATAAAATAAAACCTTTTTAATGTACAAGACCCCCTTATTTCTCCTAGGTGTTCAATTGGGAATTCAAAATACCTTTTCAAAAAAATATCACACTTAAGTTATAAACAATAATGTTAAACATTATAACTTAAGTGAATAATTTAATTATTTCACCCCAAGTTACGGAAAATCCCAAAACACATCAGAATCCAATTTTGACCACGCCAATATAATACCAAGGCATAAGGTGAATAATAGAAACCAATTTGGTGACTTACTATAAATAGATGTGCTCTCCAAGAAGTTTGGAGAACACCCCAAAAGTCCAAAAACACTTTAGAGAATGTCATTCAAACCAATATTGCCCATTGAGCTCATTGCCAACAAAAGAAACCTTGTAATTTTGAAAATGCATTCTCCAAGATCTTTGGAGTCCCCTTGCCTTACCATTTAGCCCACAAGAGCTCAAGAAATAGGCTAATGGTCTTTGAATTGATTAGGCCTAAGAAGGGATCATTGCACGTATTTTATAGTAATAATGACATTTTGAATCTTTGATACTAATAGTATGATACTTCATCATTGATCAATGATATTATGATAGTGATAAAGATAATTGTCTAAGTTGTTGAGTATGGTCTTGTTGATGCGTGTTTTATGACTCACCAAGCACTTTAGAATAAAGAGTCCAAAGACGCTCTATCCTCTCTTGAAAAATTACCTCTTATGCTAAGATTGCTAGAAAGGTCATACGGTAATTCCAATGTTTCTTAAGTTTAGGGATGGACAAGCTCAATGGATGATGTGATATGCTGATTTCACAAAGGGACCTTGGATAGTGAAATTACTCAAAGTAGGGATTAGAATTGATTTGACGTTGAATGCTCTTGTATTTTTTGGGATTTTTAGTTTTGGGATAAAATAAAAGAAAAAGGGATGAGGGTTTAGAAACTAGATTTATGCGAAACTACTCCTATGAACTTAAGAGACAAATGCTGGATAGTGAAATTTAAACCAATCTTTGTTTTGCCAAGCACAATGACTACAACTAGACAAACCTTACACATCAAATTGAAAATCATTCAATTGAAAAGGTATGAACTAATTTCACTATTTTCAACACTATCAATCTTTCATTCATCTAAAAAATGTTAAAACTAATTTACTTTATTGAAGAAATTATGAAACCATGCAAGCTCTCAAAATAACAAATGCTCAACTTTGAATCAAATCATTATTTGAATAGCACTAGTAGCAACAATTTCACAAGTCTCTCCCTGAATGAATGAAATGCGTGGGGTTTATATAGGCACTCCAATGACACCTTGCGAATCACTCGAGCAAGTGGGAATCCAAAATGCAATTCCCATTGGACTGCTCCCTAGCCGCAAATGCAAGAAATTTTGCTAACACAAAATCCAGCTCCTCCATTGATATGCTCGGCATAGAATCCAGTTGCACTCCCATTACGTCCAAGGTTTCAAGGCATTGAGTGAAAGTACCTTCCCATCTATCTTCCTGTTTCTGAAAGTTATCCATAAAGGTCAAAAGGGAAGACATATCATCAAGCTGATTCTCTGTAACAATCTGCACTTCCTTGAAGTAAATATTCATTACATTTTTCTTCAATCCTTCTAAATCCAAGCCATTTGCATCATGATGCTCCTGCCCTGTTAATCCTTCAAGAGAAGTGAGGATTTTAAACTGAATTTTTTCAATTGCATTCCGTATAACAGCACATTCTTCCTTCATTCCATCATATATCTTCCTTTTAGCCAATAAGGAATGATACCACCTGCTGAAATCATACGAGGCTCCTTCCTCAATAACACCTTCTTGGATTAATATTTGCAGGGAAACTTCCTTTAAAACCTTCAAACGAGGTATTACTTTGTCATTTACGTACTGGAAGTCTTCCCAATTGTCTTCAATCTGGCCAATTTCAGTCATAAGCAAGGCAGATCTGTCATAAGTCTGAGCACATTTCTCCAAGAATTGCTCCATCTGTTTTGAGATATTGTTGATCCAACTCTTAGTTGCTTGGCTTGTGATCCTCATAGCTTCAAGAGTATCAACGGATTCCGGAGGAAGAGATGATGGCGGAATAAAAGCTTCACTTTCTTGGCGCAAAGGGGCTGTTAGCTGCTGAATGAACTCCATTAGCCTTAAATTTTCTAACTCTAGTCTTTCCTTCTTCTCCTCTATTTTGTCGAACTTCTCCTTGATGGCCTTGGAAGTGTCTGCTAACTCATGGAAATCCTGTTCTATCGTGGTTGGCCCAATGTCCAACGTTGTAACATCATAGTCCATAGGAGTAATCTGATCTCTAGGCTTGTCAACTTTTGGGACTGCAACTTGTAAGATTCGGATCCTGCATCATTCCTGGTAATCTGAGAATACTTTTTAGGCTTCCTTGGCATTTTAGCTTTGCCAATCCTCTCTAAGAAGTCTTGCATGCTTTCAACTGGTTGAACTTCATCTAGTGGTCTAGACTTCTTCATCAAACTTTCGGTCAACCAAGCTGGGATAGTGGATAATTCCATCCCATCCTCTAATTGAATATCATCATTAATTCCTTTCAGAGCAGAAATTACTTCATCTCCCAGCTCTTCATTGTTTTCAAGGACCTCAGTATCTCCCATGCCTTCAATCATTAGCGTATCACCTCCTTCCAAACACTCAGTGAGGGTTTGCTCTTGGAGAGAATCCAACTGTTCTAACTCTTGAAATTCGACCTCTTGCTCATGGCTTGGTTCGATCTCAGCAATGGACACCTTTTCTATTACTCCAACAGATAAAGTACTTGAAGATGATGGAATTTCACTCACTTTTTGCTTCTTACTCTCCAATTCTCTATCAGCTGCTTCTTTTTCCTTCGTGTGAAGATCTTCACTCACTACCTTTCTCTTGCTAGGACATGAAAGTTCATCAAGACTTTCTCCAACTGCCTCACCCTGGCTTTCCTTATTGCTCAATGTGGCATAGGTAAGAGTAACTCCTTTTCTCAATCTGTTGATCTGATTATCTGCCCACTCCCTAGAATAAGCTATAATATCCTTCATCAATATGTCCAAATCAGTCAACTCAGGTTGTATCCAGTTGGGCAACAAGATAGGCTTGTTCTTTTCCTGTTCAAATTGGGGATGCACGTAGTCTCCGTTGTCTTTTACTTGGTCAGGTATAGGGAATAAGTCACACCTTTTTATAAGTTCAATTGGAATTTTGGACCAGATCTTCTTCCTGACTCCATATTCGTCCACCAAGTTAGACCAATAGTCTTCAATCTGCATAACATGAAGGGACTTCTACCCGTGAACTCTCAAGTATGGATCATAATTAGACCTTGGATTATAAATGCCGAACTTATAAAATTGCAACTCTAACTTTGCTGCCTTGGCTGATTGCAATGAGGGGCAGACTTCTAGCATTTTCCCAATTGCAACAGGAAAATCCACTCCTTGTTTGTTCCTTTTCCCTTGAATAGAATCTATACACGCCAATTGCCTTGCAACTTCAAGCATAACAATCTTGTCTGTTGGATACCGAGGAAGTCTATGCGGAGCATCTGAGAATCCATGAACTCTTATGTATGTAAAGGTCGGAAACTGGATGAACCAAGATCCAAATTTATCAAGCATCACCATAGCCTCCTTAGATAGCCTTTTTTGAACTGCTCCTTGAAGCACTCGCGTGATATACATAAGGAAGGCGTCATTGGTTATCTTATAATTGTCCTTGTAATGCAACTGGAGCTGCGGGTAACAGTCATATGCTTTGAGCTGATCTTTTCGAAGTCCAACTTCCCCTTTGCAAATCAGTCCTCTATACTTAGTAAACCGTGCCAGGATATAAACTACGTAGGAACTCATATAGAAGGTTTTGGTCTTCTCCAAGTTTCTCAACTGGAAATCAATGTTATCACTTATTAACTTTGCCCAATTTATTGCTTCCATTCCCAATACGACCTCCTCCACATATGAAAACATCCATACTTCGAAGAAAGCTCCTTGAGAAGTACCCATAATCCTGTTCAGCATATGAATCATGTCACTGTATTCTGGTTTAAAATCTGTGCAAATTAATCTTTTTGGCAACTTAGAGCGATGTCTTTTGGGTTCCTTGATCCAGTTAGAATTGACTATGTTCATACAGGATTCTTTGGCTTGATCAAACATGGCCTGTGATTCCTTTTGAGTCCTGTTCAACATTTTTTGACGATGAGGAATACCAAATACCTCTCTGACTGAATCCTCCGTGAAGTATGCCAAAGTGATCCCATTAGGTGTTTTAATGGATCTTGTCTGTGGATTGTATCTTCTGGCACACTCAACCATTAGCTCACTGCACTGAACTGCAGGTGGAAATCCTGCTGCTTGATGAAGTCCGGACTTAACGATGTTAGTTGCAATAGGTGTGGGCATTTCGTGCTGAGTACCAAACATCCTTTTCTTGTGTTGAATCGCATTGAACTGCTCAAAGTTGGTATCCGCTACCTTCTTCCATTTCGAGGACAATTGAGATTCTGGATAAAATTCCTTGAGGACTTCCTTTACTTGGGCTTTTCTAACTCCACCTCCTACGTTCTTTGAAGTAGACATTGTGCCTGTACGAAGCTCGAAGTTAGAATATTTCACAAATTTGTAAAAAAGGGCGATTTTATGGCTGGAGAGTTAAATAAATTAATTAAAAAAATTCCAGAACTCGTTTGCCTAGGCTGGTTGGAGAATAAACTTCAATAAAATAAATTCTTTTCCAACCTTTATCCTTTTAAAAGAACTTTCAAGGAATTTTTTTTAAAAAATTAATTTACTAGACTTTAAAAACTGAAAAAAAACAAAGTTTCTGTGCAAAACAAGACAAAAAATTGCTTTTCTCTCTATAAATTCGCCAGCTATGACTCTGTAGTTGATCGAGAAATCTGAAAATGGAAGGAAAAAGTCCAACCTTGTGTTTTGGAATTAATGAGACTTGCAGCTCAAGAAGAAAATAAGAAGAAGGACGCCTTTCTGAAAGAAGTTTGCCTGTGAAGAACTTGACCTGTGAATAATGAAAAAATAAAACTCACAAGCACTTCTTTTATAATAAAAAGTTTCCTTATTAGCCAGGGTCGATCTCTTCCTTAATTGGGTGCTTTTGCTTTAAAACGAAAAAAGCAATCTTATCTTCTTTTCTTTTTCAAGGCGTCTCCTTTTGGCTTGCTAACTAAGTTTTATTTTAAAATAAAACTTAAGTTATTTTATTCTCCTTTTGCCTTCTAGAAAATTCGACCTTTAAGTGGACTAATCCACTTTTCAACTGGATTTTTCTTTTTACCAAGGTGGATTTTGCCTTAGAAAAAATTCTCAATTCTCCCCTTCAAAATTCGACTTTCAACTGGAATTTTCATCTTTCTAACTGGAATTTAACTTCACCTTGAAATTCTTTAAGTCCAATTCGAATTTTTTACTTGCCTTAGTCAATTTTCATCATTTTCCAACTGGAATTTCAAATTTTCCAACTGGATTGGCAAGATTTCTCAAATAGACGAATTTTAACTGAATCTTTAACTGGATTTCTCTTTGACGAATGGATTTTTCAAGTGGACTTTTCAAAGATTCTACTGGATTTCCAAGGGCGCACCTCTCCAGCCTTAGGCAAATTTCATCACAATTTTCTTGCTTTTTATTTGATTTTTGAATGATTTTCTCTCTTGATGGCGCGATTTTTCAATTGATTTTCTAGCTTTTGCATGTGCCTTTCTCATCTTTGCATGCGCTTTTCTCATCTTTGCATGCGCTTTTCTCATGATTTTTTCAATTTTTTAAGACTTCTGCTTGATTTTTGCTTGCTTTTTAATTCCAAAAGTGGAAACTTTCGACTCCACTGCCAGTGAGACCTAGCACTTTCTAAAAATAGAAACTTACTAAAAATAGAAAAAGCAAAAAGCAACTTTCTAAAAATAGTAAATTCCAGATTGGTCCAGAAATGCCAAAAACGAAAAAAGCAAAAAGCAAAAAAGCAAAATCCCTATAAAAATAGGAAGTCAATAGAATTGAAGCCCGAAGCCTGAGGTGATCCTCGTCTCTAGGGTCTTTTTAAAAGCACTTCTATGGCGTTCATGTTAGGTTCGGGCCCAAATTCCCAACTTGAAAACAAGGTGATGACTCTGACTTTGACACATGAAATTTCAAATACCGAGACTACGAAGCGCTACTGAAAGCTAAACCCTAAAGGCAAACCCGGTGAAGTTACCCCATTTGCAATGGGGTGATATGAAATAGGTCACAACGATCTTACGACATGCATGAGAATCCTGCAATTTAAGCCGTCTTAACTCCCCTCCTAGTCTCGTCTTTAACCGTAATGAGTCCTTGTTTACATATAGCAGACACTTACAACAAATTATATTTCTGTAATAGCAGATCGACTTTAAGGGAAAATATATTATTTTGTATTTTGCATCTAAGAGAGGTGTTGTCATTCATTGTTTAAGATAGCTCAATATTCTTGATGTGAATACTGTAGAAGAGCAGTTTGAGATTCTGTATAAGGCTGAGTCTTATCATCAGCAAATTACATCATTGTATTACTGTGCTTGCATCAGTTTGTGGTGCCTCTTATTGGCCTTCATATTGGCCTTTGTAAAGGAGACATTTGTGTTGACATTTCAATATATAAGAGATATATTTGAGGCTAGGTTTTTCTCCCTCAAGAGGAGGGTTTTCCCAGGGTATCTGCTGTCATTGTGTTGCATTTTCTGCTTTCTATTAAATCTGATCCTAACATTAACATGGTATCAGAGCAGGTCTACAAAAAGATCCGATCAGATTTGGTCTAACAGGAACACAGTCTCTTGTGGCTCAGTGGAGTTTTGAAGGCTTTTTAAGAGTGTAAATCTTAGACATGATTAGTAGGCATGGCAAAAGTTGTTTGAGTCTGTGTGTGCAAGTGCCATGGAAAGAAAGTGATGGAGTCAATGCTATTTTGTGTTGACTTATCTTCTGCAGTGCGGATGAATGTCTTGTTGCTGTTCAAAGGGGTCTTGATGCGTGGTAGTCATGTTTTGTTAAAACTGATATGAGAATGTTATATATTTATTGACACCTCTTTAGGCATGGGCTGTATGGAAGTGTGAGTAACTTCTGGGCTAGTTTCACTTGATGTGAAGCTATGACTTTCTAGATACTATTCTATTGCTTGTTTTGAGTTCTGGATGTGCAGAAATTCTTTGAGCTAATGAGGGTGTTATATATAATCTATTTTGTTGCCATCCACGATGTGTGAAGCCCTTTGGAATTCATGGTTGTATGTCTTTTCTGAAGAAGTCTCGAGGAGTGCCTCTTGAAGGCTAGCATTAATTGGCTGTTATTTAAATGGAGTCTTCAATCCTTGATAAACAGTCGTTTCATATCCCCACTTCATGAGGGTGAGATCGAGTGATGGTGGTGAAGATGAGACACAGCTACAGGTCTAGCTCATTGGTGTACCAACATAAAGAGATAAGTATCTTATACTTGTACCTTTCATGAATTTTTATGTAGTTATTAATTCATGCTAGTGAACCTTGTATGCTTCTAGCTTTGATATTTCTTCTGGATAGTTTAAACTATTAGTAATCTCTCTCTAAATGCTTCCAGGACAGATCGAGGAGCAAGAGGTTGATGAGAGATTGCCTAGAGAAGAAGAGCTTGAGGCATCCTGTAAGGAACTCATGCCAACTAAAATGAATCAAGCATCCCAAGGTCTGGCAAACCCATGAGGACTGAGTTGGGGTGAAGACATCTCCTAAGAAGGAAGGAGAAGGAACATTCGAGGTGCATGGCTGGGATGGGTTTCTTCCCAGAGAGGAGGGAATTCCCTTCAGGGAGTTTGACAGAATTCCATGAAACAGCCATCAGAGGACAGGAGATCCAAAGTTTAGGTACAAGTACTTGGGCTTGGGAGGGTTTCAATGCATCAAATGGAGATCTGCATTTCATTGTGCAATTTTCCTCCACAAGGCAGGGAGGGTGAGGGTGGCCCGCCACAGTAGTACTCTCAGGGGCAGAGGTGGGGCCGTGGCCCTTGATGGTAGAACTCTCTGTAGGAGGATTTGAGAATAATAGACCCATGGTCAATCACTGTTTCTCTCACAGTTGGGAGATATCAGAGCCCTCCCATTAAATACGTTTCTCTTTCAGAGGAGAGATTTGGGGTGAAACCCGCCATGCCACCTACAGGAACTGCATGTTTGAGATCCATGTCAGTGTGACTCATGACTTAACCTCTTCCTTGTGTTTCACCTCTAGGAAACCATGGCCGGTTTCTGCATCCATTTATCCATTGATGATGGTGCCATCATACCATCTATGGAGTGGCCATGAGTGTTGGTATCACCGATAGGGTGAATAATAGAATATCATGATCAGAAGATACGATATGGTTTCCTCCAGTGTGATGGTGTGAGTAAGACATCACAATGAGGTGATTTGTCTTGTGCAGCTGGAAGTATTCTCCCTAGCTGAGAGGGAGTGTTGATGTTTATGGCAGCGTCAGTCGTATTCTTCCAGCAATGACAAACTGCAGGAGAATCTGATGTGTGGACATGCAGCGACTGCAGGAGAATCTGTAAATGTCAACATGCAAAGTGCATGCAACATGTAACTGACTTGCATGGGAATCTTCTTTGTAACTCCTCCTAAAATAGACATCTGAAATGCAGAGGTAACTGACATGCATGAGAATCTCTAATTTAAGCAAATGTAACTCCCCTCCTAGTGCGTCTTCTTATGCATGTAATGAGTCCTTGTTTACATATAGCAGACACTTACAGCAAATTATTTTTCTGTAGTAGCAGATCAACTTTAAGGGAAAATATATTATTCTGTATTTTGCATCTAAGAGAGGTGTTGTCATTCATTGTTTAAGATAGCTCAATATTCTTGATGTGAATACTGTAGAAGAGCAGTTTGAGATTCTGTATAAGGCTGAGTCTTATCATCAGCAAATTACATCATTGTATTACTGTGCTTGCATCAATTTGTGGTGCCTCTTATTGGCCTTCATATTGGCCTTTGTAAAGGAGACATTTGTGTTGACATTTCAATATATAAGAGATATATTTGAGGCTAGGTTTTTCTCCCTCAAGAGGAGGGTTTTCCCAGGGTATCTGCTGTCATTGTGTTGCATTTTCTGCTTTCTATTAAATCTGATCCTAACATTAACAGGGAGATTATAAGGTATGTGATGATTTCTATGTTGTAGGTTTAAGAGAGACTAACATGGTTTTGGGTGTACAAGGTTGCACTCCCTCGGTGAGTTTTCACAGAATTATCAATCCATGGAGCTTAAGTTTAGTTCTAGAGAGAAAATGTTGTGCTTATGGGAAATTCTAATGGATTGCTGCAAGTGGTTACAACTAAAAGAATGGAAAGGACTTTCTACAAGAGTCAAGTTGCTTGGCAATGCCTACAAATTCATTCATGGGTAAGCGAGGTGCATATCATATTAATATTTAAAATATCTTGGATAAAAATAGTGTGATGTTCAAAGACTTTCCTCGAAGGCTTCCAACTAATAGAGGATTCTAGCATATCATAGTGGAACCAGGTTCTAAGCATGTCATGACCACTTCTTACTGCCATCCACGAATGTATAAAGAAGAGATAAAAAAGGCCATAAGAGAACTCTTGGAAATGGGTCACATCAAGCCTAGTTCTAGCCTATTTGCTTCATCCATAGTCTTGTGAAGAAAAAATATGGCACCACGAGGATGTGTGTTGATTACAAAGCTCTGAACAAGAAGACCATCAAAAATAGGTATCCTATTCTCAAGATTGATCCACTAATTGATGAGTTGTATGGAGCTATGTATTTCTCAAAGATTGATTTGAGATCAAGTTACCATCAAATCCATGTAAGGGATGAGGATGTGCATAAAACAACGTTCAAGTGTCACTTTGGGCACTTTGAATTCTTAGTTATGCCTTTCGGCTTGACAAATGCACAAGATACTTTCCAATCATGCATGAACTAAATATTTAAAAACCAACTAAGAAAATTCGTTTTGGTTTTCTTGATGACATTTTGATTTACAACAAGACTTGAGAAGATCATTTGAAGCATCTTAAAAGAGTCCTTAGAATATTAAAGCAACAAACTCTCCTTGCAAAAGAATCCAAATGTGAATTTGAGGTGATAGAAATCTTGTACTTGGGACATGTCATTAGTGTTGAACATGTTCAAATGGATCAATAGAATATCCATGACATCTTGGATTGGCCTCCTACAACAACACAATTGAGAGGATTCTTTGGCCTTTCCAACTATTATAGAAGGTTTGTTTAGGGGTTTTAATAGCTAGCAACACCCTTAATTGATATGACAAAGAAATGAGTTTGTGCATGGATAGAAACAACTCAAGGAACTTTTGATAAACTTAAAGAAATAATGAGTTCATGTCTTGTTATTGCTATCCCAGATTCCTTACATCCATTTGTTGTAGAATGTGATGCTTCAAAAGGGAGAATTGGAGTTGTCTTAATACAAAGGGGCATCCCATAGCATTTGAAAGAAGGAAATTGAAAGAATCAGAAAAAGGATTATCTATCTATGACAGAGAATTTTGCTATCATGCATGCTTTGACCAAGTTTCGACAATATTTAGTTTATGGAAGATTTGTGGTGAAGATAGATCATAAAAGCTTGAAGTTCTTCCTTGACCAACATGACTTGAATAATAAGCAAAAAAAATGAATGAGTAAGCTCCAAGCTTATGATTTTGACATACAATACATGAAAGGAAAAAAGAATGTAGTTGTTGATTCTCTTTCTAGAAAGCTTACTCTATGTTCTACTCTTGCTATTTATATTAATTACAAGGTCTCTATCATGGAAAAAAAATGTTAAAAATGCATTTGCTACTGATCTCCTCAATGGGAATGTGAGAGATCACAAATTTGTAGTAGCAGATGACCTCATTCTTTATAAAAATAGAATCTTCATAATTCCTAAATCTAAAATAAAGGAGAAGATTTTAAGGGCCCTACATGATACCACTAGTAGGATACCCACAACACTACAAGACCTATAGGAAAATTAAGAAAAGATTCTCATGAAAGAGCCTCAAGAAGGATGTCCTCAAACACATCAAAGAATGCATGACCTATTAGCAAAACAACACAGAACATGTTTTTCCAACAAGCTTCCTTTAGCCATTCCCTATCCCAAATCAAAAGTGGAAAAGCATACGCATGGATTTCATCACAAGCCTCCCCAAGGTACATAGTAAAGATTGCAATTATGTTGTTGCAAATACGCTAACGAAGTGTGCACACTTCTTTGCTATTTTTTAAGAACTCAAAGCACATCAAGTGGTTGATTTATTGTTCAAATGAGTGTTTAGGTTGCATAGGTTGCCTAAAAATATTTTCAGTGATAGAGATAGTAGGTTCCTAAACTCTTTTTGGCAGTTGTTTCACTTGACTACTACAAAACTCACTTTGAACACAAGCTATCAACCCCAAACAAATGGACAAGCATAGATAGTGAGCACGTGGCTTCACAGGCACTTGAGGAACTATGTTTCAGACCAGCAATCAACTTGGATTAAACGGTTGCATCTGGGAGAATATTGCTACAACACCACTCACCATATGTCGATTGGTATGTTACCATTCATGGCATTATATGGTTATAATGTATTAAGCTTTGTTGATTTAGTATTCATAGATAACAGAGTGCCAACAACTAATGATTGGATGAGGCATAGCCAAAACATATTAAGATCACTTAAAAATCACCTCCAACAAACCCAAAATCAACAAAAATTCTATGTAAACGGAAACTGCATAGAGAAGTCATTTGAAGTTGAAAATATAGTCTTCTTGAGATTGGAACCTTATAGACAAACCTCCATCAAAATCAATGGGTCTAAAAAGCTCAAACCATGCTTCTATGAGCCTTACAAGATCTTGAGAATACTTGGTGAAGTTGTATATGAGTTGGAATTGCCAAAAATTAGTAGGGTTCATAATGTTTTCCATGTGTCTCACCTTGAGAAAACTCTTGGAAATGTCACACCTATTGGCACCCTATTTTCAGGTGTCTTATGTTTTCATTATTTTGCTTCCATGTTGTGCATTTGACCCTATCCACCCTCTATTTATAACTAATCTAAGACATCCTAAATGGGTCCCCTAAGTGTCAAAAGATGCAAAAATCCATAAAAAGTCTAAGTCTAGGTTGTTTTGAGTGTTTTGTGTGTTTGTCGGCCTTTTGAACTTTCAGGGTTGTCCACCTTCCCTTCCCATCTCAACAACCCACTTAAGTCCTCGTAAAAATTTCGTCTAAGTGTTGTTTTGTCAGAGTTTTAAGGTTCCCATCCCCTAATACCATTCCTTTGGCATTCTTGAGCCTCGTAGCCCAAAAGTATGTAAGTCCTTTGCATCTGCCAGACTTTCGGATCTTCATCCATCCCATCCCTTGGTACCTATTCCCCTTCCTCTTCTCAAGCTCCAATACCTTGCACTCCAAAAAAGTTACTAAGTCTTGTGGGGTCGAACTTTCACCCTTGCCCTTAATCAAGTACCCATTTCCACCAACCCCCAAAAGTCTGAAACTCCACAATTGCTCTATATAACTTATCAAAGTCGGACTTTTGCCATTTTCTTGCTTCGATACCAAGTTAAGCCATGTCCTAACTCTCCGATCCTGACATCCTAATGCCTTGTTCCTATCAAAATTCCCCTTTTGACCTCCCCCCATCTCACATCTCCTCTAGCATGACTTCCCTATCAACACCAATTCCCCAATGCTCCAATCCTTGGCATGTGGTATATGTTACCCCCAACCCCCAACAGTTTAAAACTCCTGCCATTTTTCACCAACTCCCACCTACCCTCCCAAATGACCTGACACCATTAACGCATCTCATTGTTTTGCAAACACCAAATTTGACATGTTAGCACCCAAAAACCACTATCCATTATAAGAGCATCTATCTAAACACATTTAAGACTATGGAGATGATGACCATGCCGTTTTAATGCAATGGTTGGTTTTGGACATGTTTTTTGTTTTCGAGGATGTTTAAGGACGCTACTTAGTGATAGAGGCCCACAAAAGTCAAGTGCAGTAGATTTATGCAAATATGAAACCTAAATATAAAGCTAAACCATTTTAAATTGTTTCTAGCGTGGAGCACCAGGTCTGAGTTGAGTTCACTCTTAAAGTCTGCAATATCAACTTTTACCTTGGGGCTTTGTCTGATCAAGGCTTCATGAGCCTCTCCATAGGGTCTATTGCCCTAGCAGCATTTCTCAAGTTCTCCTGTTCCTCTTTGGACTCGTCCAGATGTAATTAGCTTCAATAGAATCTCCCATGCCATTCATCAGCATTTCTTTGGGGCCTGAATTTCTCCTGCCCTTTCTTCCCCAGTTCATGTGGACTCTCCTTTGGGCCATCACAGTCTACTCCAATACCAAAAACTGGGGCAGATTTTTCTCTGGAACTGCCTATACCAGCTCTATCCTAGCTGATAAACAGTCAAAACAAACAACAAAAAAGCACAGCATAGCCATAGATGACAAATACTCAATTTATTCACTGTACCAAGCATTTCTTTTTTCCACCAGAATACAGAACCACCGCAGATACACAGGAAATACTGCTGAGCATTTTTTATCTATTAAATTTACTGAGTCTCACCCAAAACTTTGACCACCATTCCGAAAGAGCAGCACACCATATAAAACAAACTGAAAAAACTACAAACTGGGAAAGGCACTAAATGACCATTCCAACACATACAGGACAGTTACTAACAAAATTGCAAAAATATCAAGCATAAAGAACTGACGACTAGTGAGTCACGCCACTGAAGGGCAGTTACATCACTTCTCATATAGCCAAGGAGCTGTGATTCACATTCCAGGAAAGCAAACTCCAAAGGAAGTGTAGTTAACACTGAATAATCTCTTCAATCAAATAAATGAAGCAAGATCCATTCAAATGGATAATGAAGATCAATCAGATTCAAACATATGCATACTCCCTCTTTCTAGACCTGTTTAAAAAAGAAAATTTTTGTCAATGTTCAGATGGAATGACAATTTGAAATTTCAGATATGGGAATCGGTACAAAACTTCTACATGGTTAGACGCCGGCTTCAATTACATTACAGATCATGTTTTACTGATGTTTGGATGAGGCCCAAGAGCATCTACGCTTGAGCACTGTATCCGCCAAAACATCAGAAACAATTACATTAAGCATGAGTAAGAATGTAGAGTTGTTTCATCATTCGAACAGAATGAAGTATTTTGGTTTAATACTTGATTTTGCATGAGCAGATGGAGGCTTCAATTCTGTTGCATTGGCAGCTTTGAGTATGACTCTGAATAAAGTTTGAAGGCCTCTTTTCGCCGCACTCTCAATTCTAGATTTTGCAAATTGGGTGATGGAGTAGCTGGTACAAAGTCGTTAGTGCAAAGTTGCAAACATTGATTTCAGATCTTGCTCGTTGTGTATTGAAATGAAATGAATTGATTTCAATTGTATCAATGAAAATAAAAACCGTCTGTAGGACCACAAGTACAAAGCCTCACACCCTCAATGCTGCCATTCCTACACAATTTTACAAAACCGGCAGCGAACAAGAGTAAAATAGTGTTTTCCAGATTACAGCAAACATTCCTTATAGAACCATACATAGTTTGGTACCCTTTATGAATTTCTATATCATAATCCATGTAAAATGAATTCGAGCTTTTTGATCCTCTATGAATTTCTTCATTTTCTCTAAGAATGATTCAGAGAGAAAAGCAAATTAGCTCAGTCCAGGAAATTCAATCAACAATGGGCTAAAAATAATACTAACAACAAAGAAGTAAACTATCATAATCGTATAAGTAGCTCGAGTGCAGTAATGAAAAGTCGACATTGCAAACGTCCATACTTAGACTGAATTTTTTGCTGACCAAAACCTGAATTGACGGGCATATGTAGAGAAACTAACTGAATTTTTTGCTGACCAAAACCTGAATTGACGGGCATATGTAGAGAAACTAAAGAAAAATACTGCAAAGGTCGAAAACCTAACCTGGTACTCGTAAAATTTGGTGATGCGGGGCTTGCCCTGGGTATTCATCACTATGACGGCTCGAATCATCGTGGAAATACAAATTTTCTCCGATTGATTAAACCGAAGCCTCTTCCAAATTACTTACCTACTCCCAAACGATAATGAGTTCAAGCGTGAATGTTTTTCACAGAGGCACCATATTTTAAATATTTCAGCTTATTTTAAGTTGTATATAAATGCTTATTTCAGCGATAATAAAACAATTAAAATTTAAAAAAAAAATAAAAAACAAATTACAAATATATACACATTAATATACATATATAAATACATCTATCGAAAAATAAATAAAAAATTTGAAGTTTTTGTATTTATTAGTTCCGCAGGTTTATTATTGCATCCGTTGCATTTGTTTTTTAATTAGTCGTTTGGCCAATGAGATTGTATTGTTTAAAATATTTTTGTCTTTTTCTTATAGTCGGGATTTAAGCGCATATTTTTTGTGCTTGAAAATTATGGTTTATCTCTTTTTCTATTGATTTAAGTAGGTCGATTTTTCATTTTCCTTTAAGTAAATTAGGAAAATAGGGGGACATTATATATTGTGACAAATATTTAATCGAGGGATGCATATAGTGCAAGTTTTGGCAGCGGGTTGGTGTGTACTGAAGCAATGAATGCATGTTTAATGCATTAAATGCAAACTTTGTGATATGTGTTGGGCAGCTGGTGTGTACGCAAGCAAACAATGCATAGTTAATTCATGAAATATGAGGCAATGTGTTTGTTTTTTGCTTATTGTTTGTTGAGAAGCTTGTGTATTTTTGGTTGTGGGTTGCCATCTCCGACATTTGTGATTTTGTGCAATGCTTGAACGAGGGAGGAGTTGAAGGAACAGTGTGCAACTAGTGAGTGGGTCGTCTATTAGTTTTTTATATTTGATAAGTAGAAGCGTTAGAGGGGAAACTAAATGGTTTGAGCAAGGTCTTGTGGACCGTGGGTGCGAGATGTGTTGGAGGGTTGGTGGGTACACATGCAGTGAATGCATAGTTAATTCATGAAATCTTAGGCAAGTGTTGGGTTTTGTTTGTGTTTATTATCATTTGTTGAAAAGCTTGTGGGTTTTTTAGTTGTTGGTTGCGGTTTTGCATGTTCGTTATTCTGTAAAAGTGTAGTGGTCGTGAATGGCTTAGTTGTGTGTTTATGATACTTGATAACTAGAAGTATTGATTGTTGTTACAAGGGCTAACAGGGCAAGTGGGTACATTAAATTACATATGTTGTGAGCAAGGTCTTGTGAACTGTTGGGGGTAGTGAATGTGTTAATTATGTGTTTATTGCTTGAGTGGCTACTACGCTATTAGCAAAGCTCAAAAAAATAAAATGTGCGAGATGTGTTGGAGGGCTGGTGGGTACAAAAGCAGTGAATGCATAGTTAATTCATGAAATTTAAGGCGAGAATTGGGTTTTATTTGTGTTTATTCTTGTTTGTTTGTTGTTTGTTAAAAAGCTTGTGTGTTTTTAGCTTTTAGTTTTGTTCTTGGATGTTTGTTATTCTATGGCAGTGCACTATTGGTGAGTGGCTTGTTTTTGTGTTTATGATGCTTGGTTGCTGTTACAAGGGCTAACGGGGAATGCTTGGAAAAATTTATCATGTTGGTCTATTTTCTTGCAATTTTTATTGTTGTTTTTGTAGTTCAAATTTATGAATAGTGTATTATTTGTCATGGACTGTGCTCATTTGTTTAATTTGTCCATGTAACAGGAACGATTACTTGCAATTGGAATTGGAGGAAGACTTCTATATGAGCGCAAATATATTTGATTGTTGAACGAGGAACTGGAAGGTCAAATTCTTGTATCATTCTTCCCCTTTGTTTCCAATGAATTTTAAGTCTTCCAATGTGCATAAAATTTATGCTTTGCAAGAGTTGTGAACAATAAAGGAGAAGTTTGGTTCAGAAATTTGACTTACTGAATAGACAGATGAGCATAGTGAACGACATGTCATGTAATTCATAAAGATGAAACTTTTTTTTGTTGAAAAGTAGGTCACTATTGCAATTGTTAGTTTGTGTCGATAGGAAGGTTTACAATTGCATTTGTGGAATTTGTTTTTCAAATAGTTGCTTGTTGTTTTTAAACTTCTTTCTTGTTTGTTTATTGTTTGTTGAAGAGCTTGGGTGTTTTTAGCTTTCTATGTTCTTAATGTTAGAAGGGCTACGAGGACAAATGGGTACATATAGTTGGTTGTTGAACAAGGAACTAGAAGGTCAAATTCTTGTATCATTTTGACAAATGAGCATAGTGAATGAAATGCCATGTAATTTGTAAATATGAAACTATTTTTTTGCAGGGAAGCAAACCACTATTGCAATCATTGAATTTGCTTTTGAAATAGTTGTTTTGCCAATCAAATTGCATTGTTTACAATATTGTTGTCTTTTTTCTATAGTTGGGATTTAAGGACATATTTTTGTTTAAGCAAATTAGGAAAATAGGAAGACATTGTGTATCCTGGAAAATATTTAATTAGTGGATGCAAATTGTGGGGGCTTTGGCAGTGGGGTAATGGGTTTTGAAGCAGTGAATGCATGTTTAATCCATTAAATGCAAATTGTACGAGGTGTGTTGGAGAGCTGGTAGATATGGAAGCAGTGAATGCATAGTTAATTCATGAAATCTTAGGCAAGTGTTGGGTTTTGTTTGTGCTTATTATCGTTTGTTCATCGTTTGTTGAAAAGTTTGTGGGTTTTTTAACTCTTGGTTGCACTTTTGCATATTTGTTATTCTATAAAAGTGTAGTGGTCGTGAATGGCTTGGTTGTTTGTTTATGATACTTGATAACTAGAAGTAATGCTTATTGTTAGAAGGGCTAACGAGGCAAGTGGGTACATTAAATTACATATGCTTTGAGCAAGGTCTTGTAGGTTGTGGGGGCAGTGAATGCGTTAATTATGTGTTTATTGCTTGAGTCGCTACTACCCTATCAGCAAAACTCAGAAAGCAAATTGTGCGAGATATGTTGGAGGGCTAGTGAGTACAGAAGCAGTGAATGCATAGTTAATTCATGAAATGTGAGGCAAATATTGGGTTTTATTTGTGCTTATTCTTATTTGTTTGTTGTTTGTTAAAAATCTTGTGTGCTTTAGCTTTAGGTTTCATTCTTGGATGTTTGTTATTTTGTGGCAATGCACTATTGGTGAGTGCCTTGTTTCTGTGTTTATGATGCTTAGTTGTTGTTACAAGGGCTAACGGGAAATGCTTGCAAAAATTTATCATGTTGGTCTATTTTTTTGCAATTTTTATTGTTGTTTTTGTGGTTCAAGTTTATGAATAGCGTATTATTTGTCATGGATTGTGCTCATTTGTTTAATTTTGTCATGTGCCTATAGTATTCATTTGCTTGTAAGCGAAGTAGCAAAATAGAAGTAGATGACAAATTTTGCAAATAACTGCAATGCATTGTAGAGCAGTGAATGCATAGTTAATGCATTAAATACTATGTCAATAGTGGCACAATTGTTATGTTATGTGGGCTATGATATGCAAATACTGTGAAGAATATTTTGTAAATTAATTGTTATGGCTCAGTAGAGTTTGTTAGCTATTAAATATTTGTGAAAAATACATAGAGTTTTATTTTGCTAATTTACTTAAACAAAATGAGTAGTAGACCTACTGGCATTTAATGCATTATTTGTAGATTGATTGACAAGCCTGCCATTTCCAATGTACATTATACAATTGCAATAGTGAACTGTTTTGATCGTAGCAATGACTTGCCTTTGAGAAAAATGTCATGCACATGAAGTGCATAATGGTAGCAAAGTTGACACAATTTGCATTTAATTATTAATTTTAGCATTTTCATTTGTAATACTTGCTTGTCCAATGAAATTTGATTGTCTTGCAGTAGGTCTACTATTGATTTTAGTTTAAGTAAATTAGAAAAATATGGGAACATTATATACTTGGCATTTATGAACATATTTTTGATGTTTGAAAAGCATTATTTATCTGTTTCGCTAGTGGTATGAAGCAATCCCAATACCTTGTAGTATGTGAATGGTGAACAACTGTAAACAGTAATGCTTGTGTATGCTTTTTTGTGTTGCACACATTGTGAATGTCAAATGAGTGTATGGATGGTGAGAATGGCAAGCGTGTTACATGTGAACATGTGAGAATATAGACGTGGAACAAATTTGTCTGTTGATTGATGCATTAAAATAGTAGTATGTTGTTGCTATATAAAGCAATATTGTTTTAGATCTTGTTCACTATAGAGGCTTACAATGCATTAATTGTGGCTTGATTGCTTTGATAGGCACTAGCCTAATAGCAAAGCCTGTAAAATTTAGATTTAATGACTAGATGTTTACAAAAATTTATTGCGTTGTTCTATTTTGCTTCAGTATCTATCATTTTGCTGGCAAAGCTCGCAGAATTTGCATTTAGACATTAAATATTTGCATCAATCCGCTCTTCTCTTTTTTGTTATGCTTTTGTTGTTGGCTCTTTCGTCTATATCACTATATCTCATGTTTTGTGCCTTAAAACTTTTTGTTCAAGTTTTTATTTTGCAGTTGACATCTTTTCCCTTTATATGCTAGACAATACTTTATTTTCTTATGTTTCGGTTTAAATGGATTAAACTCCAGTGTTGCAACTTTTTAGTATGCAATATATTATTAGCAATACAAAACATGCATGTTTTTAAAGGGAAAGTTGTTATTACATATATTGCATTTCAATTTGATATACTTAGTTGGCCAATGAAATTTATTTGACAAATTTTATAATGTGTTTCTATTTCGCTTATTTGCTTATACAAAGATGAATGGCAGACCTACTATATGCAATAGAGAGAGATAGATGACATATTTCAAACATGAAAGATTAAGTTGATACTTGATTGAGTTATGTTTGAGTTGCTTTACTAGTTACTTAGTTTCTATGGATAAATCAGTAAGCAATAGCATCCAGTTTATAAAAAAAAATAGTGAATGCAAAGGGCACGTTTACTATTGCATTTACTGAATTTGTTTTGAAATAGTTGCTTGATCAATGAAATTGAACTGTTTAAAATATTTTGGTCTTTTTCCTATAGTTGGGATTTAAGGAAATATTTTTTATGTTTGAAAATTATAATTTATCTCTTCTTCTATTAGTTGGAGTAGGCCTATTATTCATTTTCTTTTAAGTAAACTAGGACAATAGGAGGACATTATATATTGTGAGAAATATTTAATTAGTGCATGAAATATGTGTGAGACAACAAGACTGAAAAGTTTGTTGAAAAACATGATATGTTGGTCTTAATCAAAGGAGTCATTCCTAAATGGGAATGCTTGTGTATGTTTTCACATCGTATTGATTTCAGGACAAGGGTAGCCACTTAAGTGACTTTGTATAATTAATACACTTGAAGCAAGTTACTATTGCAATTGTTCAATTCACTTTTGAAAGAGTTGCTTGCCCAATCAAATTGTATTGTTTAAAATACTTTTCTAGCAGGGTAATGCCTATCCAAGCAATGAATTCAGAGTTAATGCACTATATGCTTGTACAAGGAAGAATACCTAGCTCAAAGATCTAAAAGATTATTGCTTTATCTAGTAACAATAACTATGAGATATTGGGATTGGTCCCTATCACGAGTACTACAGTGAAGCCTTCGATGCAATGTTCAAATTATAGAATTTGATTATAGAAATGTTTAGTTTATGGAATTTGATTCATTGGCAAGGGTTGTCTATCAAGCACAATGAACGGATTTTCAGCAGCAAAGCCCTTAGAGTTTTGAATTATTTTTTTAACATTTGGAAAAATTCATTGTGTGCTTGTGTGTTTCGTGTCTATGAGTAGCATGTCATATGTCATGGACTACACACATTTGTTTCCTTATCCCTTGTAACAGCAAGCAATAGTTCTGGTTAAAAAGTTTCACATACAAACAGATAACATGGAGAGCTAAAAACATACAACCTTTTGAACAAGCAATAAACAAACAAGAATTAACTATGCATTTGTTGCTTCCATACTTGCCAGCTCTCAAAGACATCTTGGACATTTTGCATTTAATGGAAATAAAACCATAAGTGTCTAGGTTATAGAATTTGATTCATTTGCAAGTGTGTATCAATTGCATCGACTGCATTTTGAGCGACAAAACTCACACATATTGGATTTAATTTTAAAATATTTGCCAAAATTTATTGTGTGCTTTTGTGTTTCTTGTTTATGGATAGCATATTCTATGTCATGGACTATGCTCATTTGTCTATTTTGTAGTTGTAACAGAAACCATTGGTTGCAACCGAAGTGGGTGACAAAGATTTATATCCCTATAAATAGACTTGGTTCTTGAACAACAAGCTACAAGGTCAGATTCTTGTATCATTCTCTCACTTTCTTTGCAATGGAATTTAATTCTCCCAAGAATTTGGCTTTCCAAATAGACAGACAAGCATAGTGAATAACATGCCATGTAATTCATAAACATGAAACTATTTTTCTTGATGAGCATGTTGCTTTTGCAAACAAAAATTTGCATAATTGTAATCATGGGATGTGCGGTTCATTGGTTAAATATTTGTGAAACACGTATTGCATCTAAGATTGTGAGGATGAAGAAACAGAGGAGCTATTTTGGTTTGTAGAGAATGCAAGGAAATGTTATAAAATTCGTAGCATTTGTCATGACTTTAAAATTCATGGCATTTGCCAAGAAATTACAAGTCATGTTTGCCATGGATTTTATAGCATTTATGACTGCATGCACTAGAGGGCAAGACTGTTTTGATGCGTGTGCCTCAAATTTTTCACATGATGATTATGTGCATAACATGTTGCGTATACATCTACTTCAGCATGGGTGCTCCAAAAAATATGTTCTTCACTCCCACCTATATAATGTTCACATGTTTTGCTAATTTTCGTAAGCTAAAATGAATAGTAGACTTGTTGCAAAAAACGAAATTAGATTGGCCAAGTAAATATTAGAAATGCAAATGAGAAAATTAAGAATGAAAGTGTTGTCTATAGAAATAAAACCAGAAGTGTCTAGATTATAGAATTTGATTTGTTTACAAGTGTTATGTATCAATTGCATTGACTGCATTTTGAGTGTGAAAGCTCATACAAATTGGATTTAATTCTTAAATATTTGGCAAAATTTATTGTGTGATTTTTTGTTTCATATTTATAGATAGCATGTTGTATGTCATGGACTATGCTCACTTGTCTAAATTATAGCTGTAACAAGGACCATTGGTTGCAATCGAAGTGGGAATCAAAGATTCATATTGCTGCAAGTAGACTTGGTTCTTGAACAACAAGTTTTAAGGTCAGATTCTTGTATCATTCTCCCGCTCTCTTTGCAATGAAATTTAAATTTTCCAATGCATTTAAGTATTATGTATTGGAAGAGTTGTGAACAATAAAGGAGAGTGCTCGTTCAAGAATTTGACTTTTGAAATAAACAAATGAGCATACTTAACTTGACATGTTATGTAATTCATAAACATGAAACTATTTTTCTCTGACTAGCATGTTGCTTTTGCAAACAAAGATATGCATAATTGTAATCATGGGATATGTAGTCCATTGGTTAAATATTTGCAAAAAACTATAATGTGTTCCTAGTGTCCTATTTTTTTTAAACGAAAATCAATAATAGACCTAGTGTACTAATGATGCATTGTCTGTTATAGTACCAAGGAGTCCATTGGAAAATTTTATGCAATTTGCATTGGTGATTAAACATTTGTCAACATATACAATGTTCTACTTTCCTAATTTACTTAATAAAAAATGAATAGTATACATGCTACAACCAATAGCAAAAGAGATAAATCATAGTTTTCAAACTTGAAAAATATGTCCATGAATCCCAAGTACATAATGTTTCCATATTTTACTAATTTTCTAAGACTATAATTATTAATAGGCTTACTACAAAACAATCAAATTTGATTATCCAAGTGAATATTGCAAATGCAAATAAGTAAATTAAAGTGCACTGAGCCCATTTTTAGTGGCAAAGCTCAAACAATTTGGATTTAATTCTTTAATATTTGGAAAAATTTATTGTGTGCTTCTCTGTTTCATGTTTATGAATAACATGTTCTATATCATGGAGTGTGCTCATCTCTCTAAATTGTACCTGTAACAAGAACCATCAGTTGCAATTGAATTGTAGTTCAAAGATCCATATTGTTGCAATTAGACTTCGTTCTTCAACAACAAGCTGCAAGGTTAGATTCTTGTATCATACTCCTGCTTTGTTTGCAATGAAATTTAATTCTTCTAATGTGTGTGACAATTATGAATTGGAAGAGTTGTGAACAATAAAGGAGAATGTTGGTTCAAGAATTTGACTTTCCAAAGAAACAAATGGGCATAGTATATGACATGCCATGTAATTCATAAACATGAAATTATTTTTTGCTCTAAAGCACGCTACTTTTGCAATCAGAGATGTGCATAGTTGCGATCATGGGATATGCAATTCATTTGTTAAATATTTTCCAGAATTTATGATGACTTGCTACTTTCCTATTTTTCTTAAATGAATATCAATAATAGACCTACTGCATTAATCATGCATTCGCTGCTGTAGTGCCAAGCAGCACACTAGCAAACCTTGTGCAATTTGCATCCAATGATTAAATGTTTGCCAAAATATATAGTGTCCTATTCTCCTAAATTACTTAAACAGAAATGTATATTAGGGCTAGTGCAAAACAATTAAATTTGATTGGGCAAGCAAGTATTACAATTGCAAATGAGAAAATTAAGAATTGAATGCATATTGTGTCAGCGTTACTGTTATCATGCATACAATATGTTATTTGTAAACATGAAACATATGCTTGCTAACAAGCTCTCCAAAAAAAATAGAAGCTTTAGGCTTCTAAAAAATATTTTAAACAATATATTTTGAATCAACAAGCAATTATTTGAGAAGAAAACTCAATGATTGCAATAGTAACTTGTTGCAACTGTATTCATTCTACAAAGTGACTTGAGTGACAACCCTTGTCCTAGTATTAGTACTTTTGTTCTGCTGCAACTAGAGGCATTGTTTGTTGTTATTAAGCCTAATTGTACACATGGATACAGTAGATGGCATATGAGATGAAGTAGTTGAAACCAAGCAACATTTTGCTATTGCAATGGTTTCATTTGCAATTAAGATATAATAAACAATTTATCTCTTTTTCCTATTCGTTGGAGTAGGCCTATTATTCATTTTTGTGAAAGTAAATAAGGGTATTAGGAGCGCATTATATTTTTGGCAAATATTCAATCACTACGTGCAAATTGTGCTAGCTTTTGCAAGAGGGCAGTAGCTACTGAACCAATCAAAGCATGTTTAATGCACTAAATGGTATAACTATCGGATTAGAAACAATAGTTTTAAATGCAAATTGTGTGAGATAATTTTTTACAAACATTCATACATTAAATACAAATCCTACAAGCTTTATTGGTAGGCAAAGAGCTACCCAAGCAACAAATAAACAGGCAATACATTCAATGTTTGCATAGTCAACAAGACCTTGGTCAAAGTTTTCAGTTTTTAGTGTCTTGATTCTCATTTGTTACAATTATTCTATTGGTTGGAGTAGGCCTATTATTAATTTTCGTTAAACTAAATTACCAAAATAAAAGGACACTATATATTTTGCAAATATTTAACCACTAAATACAAATCGTGCCACCTTTGATAGTAGGATAATAGATACTGAGGCAATCAATGCATATTTAATGCATTGAATGGTATGATAGACAGATCAGAGGCAATAGTCTATTAAATTCAAATAACATAGGAAATGCATTAAACTTTTTAAGCATACAAACAACATCAACAAACGTGTTAAGAAACATGATATGCTAGTATTAGTGATAGGCACTAATTCCAATTTCTTGTAGCCTATTGTTACTAGATAAAGCAGTACTTTTTTAGATCTTTGAGCAAGGTCTTCTTCCTCGTACAAGCATACAATGCATTAACTCTGAATTCATTGCATGGATAGGCAGTAGGCTGCTGCCAAAGTATTTTAAACAATACAATTTCATTGAACAAACAACTATTTAAAAAGTCAATTAAACAATTTCAATAGTAACTTGTTGCAACTGTATTCATTGTAGAAATTTACTTAAGTGACTGCACTTAACCTGATTCCAGTACTTTTGTTCTGGTGTGACTAAAAATATTATTTGTTGTTATAAGGCCTAATTGTACAAATAGGTACAGTAGATAACAAATGACATGAATGGGTTGCTATATTGCGCATTGCTAGAGCCAACGAGTAGGTTACAATTGCAATAGTCTCATTTGAAATTGAGAAATAATAAACAATTATTTTGCTTCTCTATTGCTTTCACTAGGCCTAATATTCATTTTTGTTAAAGAAAATTGTAAAAATAGAAGCAAATTATATATTTTGTAAATAGTTCATGTGTAAATGTAAATTGTGCAACCTTTAGTAGCAAGATAGTAGATGTTGAAACAGGCAATGCATGTTTAATGCATTAGATAGTATGGTTCACACATTAGAAAAAATAGTCTTTTCAATGCAAATTGTGCAAGATAACATGTCATTCATAAACATGAAACAAAGAAGCACATGTTAAAATATGCAAAAAATGGAAAAAAGACCAACGCAATAATTTTTTTGCAAACATGAAGACATTAAATGCAAATTTTCTGAGCCTTGCTACTAGGATCATGGCTATTGAGGTAATGAATACATAGCCAATGCATTGAATGCTTCCACAGTAAACAAGACATTGCATAGAGCATTCACATCTTCCTTTGATATTTGTTGTTTGTTACAATACTCAGCTACTCCTTGGCTTCAACTGTTGCATCTTCGTGGGTTACATAACATATGCCATCTATTGTACCCATTTGTTCCCCTGGCCCTTGTAACAACAACTAGCATACTTGAAAATTATGGTTTATCTCTTTTTCTATTAGTTTGAGTAGGTCGATTTTCATTTTCCTTTAAGTAAATTAGGAAAATAGGGGGATATTATATATTGTGGAAAATATTTAATTGGGGGATGCATATTGTGTGAGTTTTGGCAGTGGGCTAGTGAGTACTAAAACAAAGAATGTATGTTTAATGCATTAAATGCAAACTTCGTGATATGTGTTGAATAGTTGGCACGAACACAAGCAGAGAATGCAAAGATATTTCATGAAATATGAGGCAAGTGTTGGTTTTTGCTTATTGTTTGTTTATTGTTTGTTGAAAAGCTTGTATGTTTTGGGCTATGGGTTGCCATCTTTGACGTTTGTTATTCTGAACAATGCTTGAACAAGGCAGGAGCCATACAAACGGTGTGCAACTATTGAGTGGATCATCTGTTTGTTTTTGATACTTGATAGCTACAAGTGAGGGAAAATTGAATGGTTTGAGCAAGGTCTTTTGGACCGTGGGTGCCAGATGTGTTGGAGGGTTGGTTAGTGCGTATGCAGAGAATGCATAGTTAATTCATGAAATCTCATACGAGTGTTGGGTTTTGTTTGTGATTATTCTCATTTTTCTATTGTTTGTTCAAAAGCTCGTAGGTTTTTAAGCTCTTCATTGTGCTTTTGCATGTTTGTTCTTCTGTAAAAGTGCACTATTGGTGGATCACTTGAAGTATGATAAATAGACAGACAAACTGCTTACTAGTAGTCTACTATTCCTAGGATTAACAACAAAGAGAGCTAAAAACACAAAAGCTTTTCAACAAACAATGAACAAACAAGAATTAGCACAAATTAAAGCCAACTGTTGCCTAAGATTTCATGAATTAACTTTGCATTTAATGCTTGCATACCCACCAGCTCTCGAACACATCTCACATAATTTTCATTGAATGGATTAAACATGTATTCACAGGTTCACGATTAAATATTTTCTAGAATATATAATGTCCCCTTACTTTGCTAATTTATCTAAATGAAAATGAATAATAGACCTACTCCAACCAACTATGGGAAAAACATGAAAATACTTTAAACAATACAATTTGGTTGGACATGAGAAGTTTAAGAACAACAAGCAACTATTTCAAAAGCAAATTCAACAAATGCAATTGTAAGCTTTCCTATCAACATAAACTAACAATTGCAATAGTGAAACATGAACCACATAAACAATGATAAAATTTGCAAAAAAATAGACCAACATCATAAATTTCTACAAAGATTCAGACATTAAATAAAAAAAATTTGCACTTTGCTGATAGGCTACTGGCCACCCAGGCAATAAACACATAGTTAATGCATTGAATGCCTCCATAGTCAACAAGACCTTGCTCAAAGCATATGCCATTTACTGTACCCACTTGCCTTATTAGCTTTTGTAACAAGTAGCAATATTTCTAGTTATCAAGTATCACAAACACATAGACAAGCTAGTCACTAGCAATGCACTTTTACAGAATATCGAACATGGAAAAGTGCAACCAAGAGCTAGAAACACACAAGCTTTTTAACAAACAATAAAGAAATGAGAGTAAGCAGAAATAAAATGCAACACGAACTAGAAAGACTTTCACTGCAAAAGCCATATACCAAGCCCTAATTCACATTTATAGCAATTGTATTGAGGACAATCCAGACAAACCAAAAGACTTATTAACTATGTATACAGATAAAGCAACTTACAACTTAGGTAGAGTTACATTACATTCAACATTTTGCATACAATTTAATACATTAGATTTTTTGCACTTAGCGTTTGACGCATTGGACGATATGTTCAAGCGCTATGATCAATTGCATGTGCTCCGTATAGATGATATCTCACTAGTAGGCTCAACATTTATACACTTCATTCATAGACGACTATGAGACATAATGCAAATGCCTACAATGTACTTTGGAAACCTTTATACGATCTTCTCTGGTGATCTCTACCAACTACAACTTGTCCTTGACTCCATTGTGGTTTATGAACTTTTTTGATAGACCGATGGCCACTTAAGCAATAACACACATAGTTAATGCTTTCAATGCACTCACAGTTGACAAGAACTTGCTTAAACCATTCAATAGTAGATGGTGTATGCTATGTAACCATGTTACATGGAACAATTGAAGCTAAAGAGTAAGTTACTATTGCAATGGTTTCAATTGCAATTCAGATATAATAAATAACTTATCTTTTTTTCTATTGGTTGGAGCAAGTCTATTATTCATTTTTGTTAAAGTAAATTACAAAAATAGGAGAACATTATGTATTTTGCAAATATTTAATTACTGAATGCAAATTGTCTCAGCTTTGTCGGTGAAGTGGTACATACTGAAGTAGTCAATGCATGTTTAATGCATTAAACAGTATGACTAGAAATTCAGAAATAATAGTCTATTAGATGCACAATAATTAGTTTTATTTGTGCTAATTTTCATGTGTTTATTGTCTGTTTAGAAACTTGTGTGTTTTTAGCTCTAGATTCCCTTGTTCCATGTTTGGTAAGTCTGTCAGGCCCTCCAATCATGGAAAAGCTATACAGTTTTCTTTGAATGATTTTCCCAAATAGCATAGTTTTTTGTGGCTAAATCAATAAGCATTAAAACTAAATGTGTTGACCAGCATGATCTAAACCGTGCAAGCATTCAATGCATTAAATATGTATTCATTGCTCCAATGGCTATTAGCCTATCAACAAAGCTTGCAAAAACTGCATTTAATGCCTGAATGTTGAGAAAAAAATATTGTGTTGGTTTATTTTTTTGAAAATTTTATCATATGTTTCTATGTTTGATGTTTATGGACAACACATTATGCATTAAACATGTATTGACTACATCAATAATACTACCCTCCTATTCTACCAATTTACTTCAACAAAAATGAATAAAAGGTGTACTCCAACCAATATAAAAAGAGATAAATTATTTATTGTCTTTTAGTTGCAAATGAAACCATTGCAATATGACATCCAATTTGTCCATTTTCTGATTAGTTATTGGATTAATAAACTGTTCACATTTGTGCTAAAGCAATCTTTCTTCTGCAAATGTTTTGTCTTGCAAACAATAGAACATTTTTGTCTGCCTCAACGTTCTTTACAGAATTTGCAGATCATATTCTTGTGCATTAATCAAAGGAAAAATTTGTGTCCACTCTATATTCTCACATGTTCACATGTAACACTCTTGTCATTCTCACTATTTATGCACTTAGTCAAGCAAGACATGGAGAAGCATTCCCGTTTACACTTGTTCACCATTAACACATTACAAGGTATTGAGATTGTTGCATACAACTAGGCTCAACTTATTGTTTTTTTTGGGACTTTTCAATGATGTAAGTAGATTAATATTTCGGTCATTTGCTTACACAAAGAAGAGTAGCAGAATTGCTTCACACAATAGAAAAAGAAATCAATGATAGATTTCACATATGAAAGATTCAATTGATACTTGATTAAGTTTTCTTTAATTCAGCAAATCCTATAAACAAGATTTTGCAAATCAATTGTTATAACTTATGAAGACTTTGTTATCTGTTATTAAATATGATGTTGACTCTCACAATAAAGTTCTTATTAATTACTGCATTCATTGAACATTGATTGCTTTATGTTTATGAATTGCATATAACATGCCATCGACTATGCTCATTTGTCTGATATGCCCCTCTAACAAGATCCATTGGTTACAATTTAATCGTGAGACAAAAATCTACATTGTTGCAAATACGGTTGATTGTTAAACAAGAAAATACAAGGTCAGATTCTTAGATCACTGTTGCTTTTTTGTTTGTAGTACAAAAATTAACGTTTATGCAAAAGATCAACTTTCTTTCCCTCCATGTATGTGCATAGTATGTAAGATTCAACATATATGCATATTAAGCCCTACTAGCATTTTCAACAATCTAATATTGTATGCATTCTAAATAGAAACAAGATATCAAAGTATGGAAACAATAGACGTTGATAGGTATGAATATGCAAAGTGCTCACAAGTTTGCAATATAGATAATGTACTAAAAGAAACAGACTATGTAGAGTAGGTATATTTAAGTACAATGTTGGAGACTGCTTGTTTGATTTGTTAGAAACACTATTAAACAATCAATATACATCGGTTGAGCTACGGAGAGGAACAATAGATTACTTTTTGACTTCTTTAGCAAAATAAGATAAAGATGCAATTAGATCATATGACCTTGCACTAGACCTTGAAAGTCTCTATAGACTACACAAAGTGCATGACCAGGACACATATTTATGCAAGATGCGCCTTTCCGCGAAACTAGAAGCCACAAACGATGAAAGTGGCTTGTGGGGAGACGTGTTTTGTATTCAGTGGCTATCCAAATGGTTGAATATACAGATATCTATTTGGTCAACAACATTAATGAGAAATTACTTGCACTTTAACAATGTACCCAGTTTACCAAAATATTCCATTATGTTCTACGATGCAACCCCTCAAAGTGGGAATTTTGAACCTCTTATAAGATTTCAGCCACAGAATCCAAATGCTTAACAACCAGTTAGGTTAAATCAACTTAAAAAACTCATTAGGAATAATACACAATACCAAACTATGAATGCTAACAAAAACCAAAAGCTAGAGAATGGCAAGAGCAATTCTATTCATACAATCAAACACGAGTATCTCAATCATAACTCTATTGTAAGACTGCAACATCTTAAACACTTTATTATAAATAATATTAAAGAAAACCAGCCTATGCCTATTAGATCAAATAAGGGTAAAAAAATGTCAGCAGTAGAGCTTTACGAAACAACAATTCAAGATACACCAAAATACACATGCACAATCTGCCAAATGTTGTGTTTTAGAAAATATACTAGAAAATTCAAAGACAAGCAAAAGGAAATATATTATGAACTAGTAAAGTCAAGATCCATAGCATTGATAGATTGCATATGTCATATATGCTACTCCGCACTAAAACAACTCATGATACAAAAGTATGTTGTGCCACATAGAATCTGAACTAATAAACCATTGGTATATGTCCAAATTTTGTCCCAACTAGAGGAACGACTTGTATCACTTAGAATTGCATTTGCACAAATCTGGGAACTAGGGCACATAAGATCTCAAATAGGTCTAACAGGATTTATCATCAATGTCCATGTCAACATTAGCATTATACAAAAGGCATTACCACAATCAACCAATAACACACAAACGATTGATGTTTCACTCAAAAAGACGATTGGAATACAAAAATGCATTTCAAAAGGGCATGGTACGGCCCAACCTCATCATGGAAGCTTTGGCCCAACTGTAAAAAACAACACTATACAAAATGCAAAATGTCCAAATAAACAAAGATTGGGAACATCAATGATGAACTTGAAGAAAGTATTGGGCCTATCACAATTGAAACTAAGTCAGATAGTGATGTGGAACATGAGAATCCATCTAAAACCTTGGTCCATGGATTCACAAAATCTAGAAGTATACATAGCATGCAAGACAAAATCATTGAAATTGCACCTGCAGAACAAAACTATCCAATTGGAATCTTTAAAGACAATTATGCTGAGGAAATAAATTTCCCAAAATTATTCTTTGGCAAGCCACATGATGATGAAGTTCTAGAAAACTTTACATATCACAAAATCGCACAATGGGAAGTTTTACAATCAAATAGAAAATTTGCATATCACATGACAAACATATTTTTCAAAACTATCAAGATACTAATACTACAAGTCTTGTCTACAATGTCCATAAGAATACAAAAGGGCCAACTAAAAGGATGCAATCTAGTTGCAAAGGATGTGAAACAAAAACCAAACCTTGAAAGAATTCTAAAATCAAATATTGGATATGTTGACTTCAAAAGCATAAGAATATCCCTAGATTATACACAACTTAAGAAAAATGTTTTTGCAATGATACGACAGCTAGGACCACCAACATTCTTCCTCACTTTTAGTAGTGCTGAATAAAATTGGGATCCTTTAATAAACATGCTACAAGAATTACACAATCAACATCAATTAGGTCAAAAACAACAAGAGCCAATTGCTCAAACGAACATTGACAAATTTGAACTGATCAAGAAGGATCCTATTACTTGTGTACGATACTATAGACATAGAATAAATGCAATGAAAAAGTTGATGCTTACAAATGACTCTATGTTTGGAAATGTTATTGATTACTTTTCAATGACTGAGTTTCAAAATCGAGGAAATGAGCATGATCATATGCTAATATGGGTGAAAAATGCACCAATCTATACAAAAAACAACAACACAAACATCATAGCTTTTGTTGACAAGTACATTACTTGTAGCACTGATCATTTGCAAGTTGACTTGGCTAGTTTACAAAGGCATCACCACACAAAGAGATGCAGGAGATCAAGGAAAATAGTTTGCAGATACAATTTCCCTTTACCACTGATGTGAAAGACATAAATACTTTCACCAATACTAGAAAAGACTGAAACAATAACTTCAAATGTTGTCAACGTTTACTCAACACTGCAAAAAACAAACTATGACAAAGAATACACTTTAGACATGTTTTTAAATGACATAAACATGTCTGAAACTGATTATATAACAATTTTGAGCTCTACACTAAACAGGCAACACTTTTTTTACAAAGAAAACCATCAGAAATATGGAACAACAATTTCACAAGGAAAATGCCACACCTTTGGAAGGCCAATACAGATGCCTAGTTTGTGCTTAATGCATATGCCGCAACAATGTACTTGCAGCTCTTACATTGCAAAAGTAGACAAATCAATGACATATGCATTCAAAAGAATATGTAAGGACCACCAAAAAAGAAATATTGATGCAATAAAAATGATTGGTAAACTTGGAAATGCATTGTTGAACTTGCAACAAATGTCAGCACAAGCTGCTCACATTGTTTTATCACTTCCACTAAACTTTAGTTCAAGAAAATGCATTTTCATTGACACACGGTCCTATAGTGACATATGTTCATTCTAAAATCCATCAAACAATTAAACAATGAACCAGATGATTCAGAAAACATATTATCAAAATCTATAGTGGACTATTATTTAATACGTCCTCAAACATTGATAGACATATGTCTTGTAGAATTTGTTTCAAGTTACAATAAAAATGGAACTACAGTTAACCCAAGAACTAAACCAAGAGTAATACACTTTATTAACTTCAACAAGCACTTAGATTTTCAGAATCATTGTAGAGAGCAATTAATGCTCTATGTACCATTTACAATAAACAAGAGTACATTAAAATAAAATTCGACTCATGGGAACATGCATACATGCACCATGAAAAAACCATTATAAAAATCATGCAAAGTTCACTAGGAACACAAGTGTTGCATGGGGTGACATAGAAAAAGAACTTAAAGATGTTGAGTCCCTTGATGATGGAAACAATGATAAGTCATTCACAACAAGAAAAGCTAGCCAAATAGAAAAATATGACATTCAAGCAGACCTTCCAAACATAGAGCTTATAAAACCAAATACAATGTCACACAATGCATTTGAAATTGCTAGACACCCACAAATAATTGACAACAATGAATACTACAAACTAAGACAAATGTTAAACAAATAACAACAAGCAATTGTTAAAGATGTTATAATGAAAAAGATGAATAACATTGAAAAGCCTTTGCATTTGTTCTTGACTGGAGGAATTGGAACTGGAAATACTTTCACAACAAAAGCTATAAATCAAGCTCTAATTCACATTTATAGTAATTCTATTGACAACAATCTAGACAAACCAAAAGGCTTATTAACTGTGTATACAGGTAAAGCAGCTTACAACTTAGGTGGAGTCACATTACATTCAACATTTCACATACCATTTCATACATCATATTTTCTTCCCTTAGTGCCTAAAGCATTGGACAATATGTCTAAGCACTACGATCAATTGCATGTGCTCCTTATAGACGAAATCTCACTAGTAGGCTCAACATTTCTACGCTACATTGATAGACAACTATGAGACATAATGCAAATTCCTACAATGTACTTTGCAAACCTTGATACAATTTTCTGTGGTGATCTCTACCAAGCGCAAACTGTCCTTGACTCCATTGTATTTGAGAATAGACCCACTATAACTAAATTGATTCCTTACAATTTTTGGAAAGACAATGTAAAATGCTACTCATTGGTCACAACTATGAGACAAAAGGATGAAAATTTTATTGCAATCCTTAATAGAATATGAATAGGCTTACAAACAAATGATGACATAGTCTATCTTAACCAACTTTTCTTGTCTTGCACCTTTAGACCCAACACTTCCATACTTGTTCTATAGGAAAGCTGATGTGGAGGCGCACAACCATAAAATTCTATTGTCCATTTCTAGTCAAATAATAGTGCTAGATGTAATAGATGAGCATGATGAAAACTATAATGCAATACAGATTTATATCCATACAACTACTCTTCCACCTCAAATATACTTGAAACAAGATATCCTTGTTGAAATCTATGTAGGAAACTATAATACACAAGATGGCCTAGTTAACGGGTTCGATGGAATATTTAAAGCATATACAACACATAATGACATTGATGTTGTTTGTCTCAAATTTTCTAATCTAGCAATTGGACAACAGCAATGCACAAAACTAGCACAATACTACACTGATCTCATTAACAAGCAATGGGTTCCTATATTGCACATTGCTAGAGGCATTCAAAAATATTCACCGAACAAGAAAATTACAATTAGAAAACAATTCCCAATACAACTAGCATGTGCACGAACCATCCACTGATCACAAGGACTAACAATGCAAGCTTTGGATTTTGAAACAATAGGAATAAGACAACATGGCTTAACTTACACAACACTATCATGAACAAAGACAATAGACTCATTATTTCTACTAAAACCTTTAACCACAAAAAACTTCAAAGTTAAGGGTAAGATACACAAAGAAATGCATCACCTGCAGTCAACTGCAGAGTGGCAGCTCAATATTCAAGCTACATGTCCACACGATACATCACAAATGCTTTCATGCACATTAAACACTTGTTCATTAAATCCACATGCACATGACATTGCCAATGATTATGACACAATGCAATCTGACATTTTGTGTGTACAAGAAGTACAGATGCATACCTTACAACCTAATATATTATCACAATATTTTAATACCTTTGGTATGAATATGACACATGGCATAACAATGTTTACCAAAAAACATTTGTTCGCATCAAAAGAAAAAGAAAATAACTCTACAAATATTGAAGCCATCACATTCACAATACTACAATGCATCAATGAACGTTATATCTATAATATTTATGCAAGGCCTAATACTTCCATTCAAGAAATAATCACAATTCTTCAATTTGTAATTGCATACACAGATACAAAAAACATATTGTACATTGTGGGTGACTTTAATATCAACATGTGTTTGGAAAACAAAAGCAAAACAACACTTCAAAATTTCATGCAAACTAACAAAATTCATCTTTTGTTAAACAAATCACATAGTCTACACAAGCTGCTCATTGACCATATTTGGTCAAATTCAACCACAAGTGTATGCAATATTTACAAATCAGAGGCATATTGGACTGACCACTTTCCTATTTTCCTAAAATTCCACCTTGTTGGTTGAATCAGTTCAACATTATAGCATACATAAGCATATATCACTAATAAACTTTCCAATTAATCCTACAATACTAAATCAGTAGCTTGCAAGAAAATCATGGATCAAACAAAAAGACCACAACAAAAAGTACAAGAAATGGAGGAAGACACAAGCAAATGGTAAACAACTTCTCCTATTTGCCTATGACATGCAGTTTTGCATTGTCCAAATATAAGATTTATATTTCTCTTGTTGTTTGCAGAACAAAAAAACAAAAAAAAACTATATCAATTAAAGAGTTGAATGCAAAAAAAGTTGGTGACACATTCCAAGGTGACATCCTTGTTGTCTACAGAGCAACATTGGACAAAGTCAATAGAACACGTGAAGTATTGTGTGTAGATCTCACAGACCTTAAAGGAAAAATGATAATTACAATGAATATCATTGGATACCTTGTGCAAGAACATGAGCAAAAAATAGTTCCGGGAATGGGAGTTTCAATATTAGGATTCCAAATTGCTCCTAGAACAGATTATGACAGAGGGGACTGTGATTGCATACTAATATTGATAGACACAAGAAAAGTTGAAAGCATGCCTCGCTTTTCTAAAGACTACTACGTCATTCCAAATACTACTATTAGCCAACTACTAGAAGTCACAAATCAGTATCCAATTGGAACAATAGGTGCTTTGGTTGTTTGTGCTAAAAAATTCGGCAACCAATATGCAATTGATATCAAAGATGGCATAACAAAATCTGACAAAGCACAGGTACAAATGTCTCATCAGCATATGCCACTAATCCATTCTAACATTCTTTTATAGCATTGTGGTCTTTAATAAAATTTCTTTGTAATGAAGGCTAACTTTGTCATTACTATACAACTGTAGCTATGTTCATCTCATGAAAAGAAATACTTGCAAATAGAGGAACTGCTACATAGGAACAAAACCTCTACACTTCTTTTCAAAAATATCTTAAAAAGCACTGATCAAAAGAACATGTTCCACATGGGTCGATCAACATTTATTTGCAAATTGAATAAAAAGAGAACATTGGACAAGTTAGCTGCTTTCCCGCAATCAACATTTAAGGTGACTCTTTAAAAATATTTTTGCACTTTCATTTAAAATTTATGAAATTGTTGCTTCTAACTATCTATGTTCAAATGTTTCAGGTTTCAAGGACATTAAAAGCAACAAACGCACTGTCAAATCCATTTGAAGCTTTCTTCCCAAGTTGCAAATATAAATTCAACACTTACGACGTGCTCCATCACGAAACTACTCATTGCAGCCAATGTGACAAGGAGGTGAGCTACACATATGTACTTCATCCTAAAGCTATCATCACAACAAATGACAAGCAAATAGTCCATTGGTCGATTCGAAGCAATCTCCCATGACAACTCTTTCCTTCCCTTCAAGACATTAAATATGAAAACTACATCAAGGACAAATCAACAGTTATATTTTCACTATGGGACTTTGTCACCAAAGGGAATTTCACCCTCAATCAAAATAACGTTATCACAGAGGCCATATTCCTAATTGAGTAAACAATATATGCCACA
>VDFB02391492.1:0-12846 GCA_007258455.2 Sequoia sempervirens
TTTTTGGAATAAAGGATGACAATGCAAGATGATGATGACGTTTTCCTAAGGAAATGATTAATGCAAGATGACAAGGTTGTCAAGGCCAATATGAGGACTAAGATGATGATGTTTTACTAAGGACTTAATGTTATAAATGTCAAGTCTAGGTTCAAAATGATGACTAAGGTGAAAAATGCAAAGTCCAAGTTCAAAATGGGGATTGAGATTGTTTTTTGATGTTTGTTGAAAAGTCTGAGTTGTCTAAGGTCGATTGTTTGTGTCCAGATTTGTGTATTTTGTGTATATTGTTTGAGTAATTCAGCAAGTACTTGACAAGCACAATGTTTTGAATGTAACCAATCGCACATCAGATAAGTATAATCCTAGGTTAGGCCATGACAATATTCACTAGATTCCACGCTGTTTCCCCAACCTATAATCAGAAGCGGTGTGAATCGTAAAGCTACGATGGGCCCCTTATAGTGCACTCTTCGTTAACCAAGCTCGCAACCCCTGCATGAAACCGCATGGCGAGTTTATCGCGCATCTTACTACAAACTGCGAAAGTGTGGATGCCTTCACACCGACCGGTGCTGCGCTAGCAAATAGAAGGATTTTGGCTTACTACACAAAATTTTTTAGTTAGGGACCCCCGTTCGAGTGGCCATACATGGGGCAAGAGATTAATCACCATTAAGGTGGCACTCCAACCTGAAGAGGTTAAGCTCAACAGGGTTTAAGGGAGTATAACTCCGTCCGTATGACACATCCGCACAAGCAACCTTAGGTTTTCCCTTAAGGTTTACATTTATATACCTGTCGGGGGTAGCTTGGCTTTAGCTCCGTTTCTGGTTTGAGTCGCGTTGGGGTGATGAAATCCCTAGGCAGACCCAATTTCTAGAGTTGGTAACCATTTCTCTTACACCCAAGATCGCTCGAAAGCGCGAGGGGAGAGGATACTCCGATATACCAAGTCAGGGTAATAACAAATAAAAATGGGTCTGATTTTCTGATCACGAGGTTTTCACCAAGTGAGAGCATACTCACCTACCATTTTGCAAACACAATCAAGTAAAGAAGACATGAATATTCTTTTTATGTGCACCAAGGTTAAATGTTTGCTAATCTATGAAAAAATAAGCACAATGTTTGTTTTATTCCATCTTCGACATTCAAATCTACAGAAAAAAGATTAGTAGTTTCTAAATGATCTTCGACACACGAATAATAACTGCCACACACTGCAAATCTTGATTAGTAAAAAAATAAAAAATAAAAAAAAATTATTGACAATAGCAACTTAAAACATCAATAACCTGCTCAAAACTTAACAAAATTTTAATTGGTAGATATCCATGGAAAGTTGAAAATCAATCCTTCAAAACCCAGAAAGTATTTTCCACGATTCTGTACAAAAAAAATGTTATAGACAAAAAGAAACGCGGGTTTCAAAAACTAAATTAAAAAAATAGCAATTAGTAAAATAGCCATAACTTTCTCAAATCTTAATAAAATTTAAAACCGTTTGCAATTCTGGAAAGCTGAGACCGAGATCTACAAAACCCAGAAAATGTTATAAATGATTTTATTCGCCCTTTTTTTGTGCTCAAAGGAAGGTGACGAGATTTTGTATGACTTCTTGGCTGTAACCACAAAAGCTTGATTAAAGCAAAAAAGAAAAAACACACAAATATTTCTATAGAATGTAGAGTGTTCACCAATGTAACTAAAAGGTAAATTCTAAGGTTTTAAATTAGATCAATCAAATGAATGTAAATCATAAATGACAATAAACCAAAAGTTCTATAGAGCACAAAGGAAATTTAAACAATAGAACGGTTATACCTGTTTCTTGAGATTTCCATGATTACCTCCATAGTACCTTCTTACTTGTTGGATGATGTTTCCCTCAGATTCGTTATGCGAGTAATCTGAAAATGTCTAAGTCCTACAAAAATCCTTGAAGGATTTGTATAAAAACGTCTAAATGCCTACGACTATGACAATGTCTAAGATTTGATCACATAAAAATAATAATTCTAATGAGAAGCCTAAAAGTGCAAGTGCAAGAGTATAATTCCTATAATATGTGTGTGTGTCTATGCAAAATGTCAGCGTCCTGTGTGTAATCGAAAAGTGAGAGGAAAATGACATTTTATAGAAAATGTCATTTTGAATGGATGGATGAGATCAAATTCTATGAAAGACCTAGAATGAGAGGTCCAAATTAAATCTGAGAATCCCTAATTAGGGTTAGGGAAAATTCATTAATTGAACAGTCAAGATAATATCTCAGGATAATCAGATCGTGATTGGAGAATAAATGAGAAAATTAATTAAAGAAATAAAGTTTTTTGAAAATCAAGAAGATAAGATTGTCTAATTTGCAAGATTCAAAAAATCAAGAAGATAAGATTTGGACTGAAGATCAGATTTGGAAAATCAAGAATCTTCCCGATTGCTTGATTTTTGGAAGGGAATAATATCTTTTGAATTTAATTAATTGAAAATGATGATTTTTTTAGTGACAAGTAAATAATTCTTTTCAAATTATTTACTAAAAGAGTGAAAGTTAATAAAATAAATCATTTTAAATATTTTCATTTATTTAAAATGAGAGAAAAGTGAAATTAGTAATTAAATACTAAAGATAATTATTTAAATTTAGAAGATAAGACGAATAATTAAATAAATTAATAAATTTATTTAATTGTGACAATTAGTGACATCAAATAAATAAAAAATTCATTTATTTAATAATCAAGAAGAATAAATGACTAAAGGATTTAAATAAAATTAACAAAATTATTTAATTGCAAGAGGACAACAACTTTAGTGACGTATTGAATAAATAAATATGATTTATTTATTTAATAATCATGAAGAATGCAAGGGACATGAATTAATTAAATAATTATAAATTATTTAATTAATAGTCGAATGGGACCAAGGACATAATTAAATGCACAATTATGCTAGGACTAAAGCGGTAAAAATAAGCTTGCAGGCCTAGGTCATTTTTAGGTGTCTACAATTTTCATTCAAAAGGGCATCAAGTTGGAATATTCTTCAAATTTGAATTCTCCCTCACAAAGGTCATGTCCTCCAACTTGGCATTTATGACTCTTACAAGTCCTTTTTCTTGATTCCAATGGCAATAACTCCTCTTCCACATCTTCCTCCACAAGCTAACTTTCAAATTTAAAATATTCACCTAATAGAATTTATGTGTGCATTCATCAAACTGTGCTCCACTTCTCTCCACTAGCATGTTGACAAGTGGTATAATGCCATTGGATTATGTTTAGTCCCACATTAATCCTTGTTGCTCATTCTTCCATCCTTCTCTCCTATAAATGGAGAGCTCTTTTACTACTTTTGGGACACAACTTTATGCAAAGTCATTATCTACACATTTCATGCAAGTTCATCCATTGTTCATCAAGTTTTCATAATTTTTCATCCACCATAGCTAGGTTATTGCAAATTTCATCAAGGATCACCATTGATCATCTTCAAAGCTTGGAAGGAATAGGGAAAGGGCTATTTTCCACATCAAAATAGCACCAATTCCCCAATGGGATTGAGAGTTTGAGCATTTGAATAGGATTTAGATTGCTTTCACTTGTTTTCTTTACTTCATTTCTTGTTCATCATGCTTCAAATGAATCTTATGGGGAATGATAGTTTCGATTTGTATAATTGACTAACCTTGTGTCGTTTACTCATGTTTGTGTAAGTCTAGATCTACCATTCACATTTTGGCACTAGAAGGAGGGTGAATCTTGAAGAATTAACACATTTTTTGACCAAATATCCATTGTTTTTCAAATTTGTGTGTGTCTACAGGAAAGGGTGATGCTACAAAGGTAAAAAATGCTGCTATCAGTCCAGCGACGCTATTTAGCGACACTGAAAACACTCCAAATTGTGACGATTAAGTGATTTTCACTTAGGATGGATCAACCAAACTCCAAATCGCACCGCTGGTTGAAACAATGACACAATTGCGATCTCTATTTCTCCACAAAGCACCGCTAGTTTCACTAGAGCACCAATGGACCCCTTCAAACTATGATACCTTCGCGGATTGCACCGCTAGTGTGGGGTAAAAGTCAGCCTTGAAGTTATTTTTAACATGTACTTTTTGTCTTTGATCAATTTGAACTTCTAATCTATTTTGTGGTTTTGTTTCTTGTGGATTAACTAGTTTTTTTAGGTTGGAGTGATCAAAAGGGAAGGGAGGAAATGAAGACAAAGGTTTCTTATGGAATTTTCTCTCTATTGTAACAAGTGTTTTTACTTTGGGGAACAATTATAATCCCATTCTTAAGGCTTTGTTCTCTTTAAGTTTTTAGGACTCAAAATAATTTTCATTTGGGCTTAAAAAAGAACAAGAAAAGGGATTAAAAAAACTTTAGGGACTTACTAGAGTTGGTTTTGGATTTTAAAATTGAACAAACAAACTTCACACTTCATCTTGGTGCTTAAAAAAATCCATTTTTGCTTTTAAGGTTAAAATGAACATGTGTATTTTGTGTTTTGTAATCTCTTTTACACATTAATATCATTTAAAAGGTGTATGCACTTCTCTCATGCTTCACGGTGATCTTGAGAATCAAAATTCTTTTGGTGATATTAAGTTATATAAAAGATTGCCTCCAAACTTCAATTTGGGCTCTTAAAATTGAACAAAATCTTGGTAGTGTGAGTTAAGCATATCACATGTGTTCTCTCTTTATTCATGTAAACAAGGATTGATTAAACTACGGATGTGCTTGCTTTCTTTTGTTTACCTTTAGAGGGAATTTCCTAAGAGACACATCCGAAAGGAGAACTCAAAGGTGATTCGAACCAGTTTTTCACTCAGGTCGGTATACAAATGGATAAGACTAAACTATCAAGTACTCATGGTATGTAGGCCTTAGCTATATAGTGTCTTTCAAAATGGGGTACTACCTTAAAAATTATAAGCCAAAATCATTTTCTATTTGTTGGTGCAGGAGGTTGGACCTCTAAAGCCGCCCCACATTTTTGCAGTTCTTTGTAGAGATGAGAAGTTTGTCATGGGAGATTCATGAGAACTAAATCTTGGATGAACCAAGAAGTGTGTGTCATGGAGGGGAGCCAGTGTGGTCAAGCTTCTAGTCATCCACTTTGAATAAGCAGGACTGGATTTATCCAAATGGGGATTCAACAAATATTGTCTCTTGTCTATCCATAGGGTTGTGCATTATCTTAGAATCAAAACAGTTTGATTGGATCTAAAACATTGGAAAAAAAACATTCAACCATGATCATCAAATTTCAAACCCTTCAGAGGGAGAAAATACCTTTGACAAAATCCAAGTGCTATTGCTTTCCCTAGGGATTATATCCTTAGAGGCTTCTAAGCATTTTTAATTTATATCTCAATTTTCTCTCACTAAAGTCAACATTAGGGAACTATTGCCTTGATTTCCTTGATTTCCACATAATGGACCTTGTGGGATGAGAAGAAATTGGTACATTAGACATTTAGTTTGAAAAGCTAAGGCAAGTAAGTGTTTGTGGTAAAAATAACTCATTAAGAAAAGATAAGAAACAATTGAACCACACACGTGTTGTTCCAAATGATTTCTCAAAAATCCAAAGGTCTTAGTCAGAAAGTTCTGAAGAAACGTTTGTCTATGCTTTACAAATTTAGAGAAAGATTGGTCATCAACTTCTATGAATGTGGATCAAAGAACAATCCCAATTTGTATTCATTTTACTATTGTCAAAATCCAAGACTTTTTCAAAGGTTTGAGTATCTCACATAGGAAGTATTAGCATGTTCTTCAACACCTAGGTCTAGTAAACAAAAGTCTCTCTAAATCTCTTAGGATCAAAATAAAAACACCTTCATCCATCTTCAAACATCAAAATAAAAATCTTCTCACAAACAAATCTTGGAAATCTTGTAAAAAATCCTTCATACTAGAATTTGGGAAAATCCTCTTGAAACAAATCAAAATCATCTTGTTTGACTAGGTGTGTGTAGATGAATCCTTCTTTACACACTTAGTTAAATTATCATCTTATGGACATGTTTACTCTAGGACAACATCCAACCTCTTATAGTTTATGAGTTAATTATCCAAACCAAATATAAAAAAAATAAAATCAAACCAAATCAAAATCAAAATCCAAAATCAAATCCAACATCAATCAAAAAGTCCTAAAGTCTAGTATCTCCTTCAAGGTTGCTTAAGAGTTCAATGATTCACAATCATCCACCTTTTTCTATCTCATCACCATCCTTGATCCTTATACTTTCTTTTTTGTACCTAAAGTTTAGATCAATCCAAGGAGTTAAAGGTTCACCTCCAACATTCTTGAAAATTGATCCTCATTTTATGGTCCAAACTAGATCTTAACACAAGAAGAACATGGAAACAAACAAAGAAACATCCACCTAAAGTGACTTGAGTCAAACCACACCCTAAATCAATCCCATTGGGTCAAGCAATCCCATGCTCAATCTTCCTTCACTTCCATAAGATCCTCAAGAAGAAGGTGGCCAAGTGGAAGAAATCACCAACAATGTTCTAGGGACGACTCAAGCTGAAATTATTCAAATGGTCCAAAATCCTAAAAACCACAAAATTGTTAATGCCATGATGAGGCTCAATCCTTCACAATACATGCTAGAATTGGAAAAAGAAGGGGCTAAATTCCCTTCCAACTATGATGTAAGCAGCATTATGGAGAAACCTCTCGGGATTACGCCCCTAGTCTCATTCACACCTTCATTCCAAAGCATCACTCAAACCATGCCACAAATTACATCATCCATTGCTCCAACTCAACCTATTGTCAACTAGGGAAGCTCATTGCTTCATTCTCTTCAAACACATCCCCTTGTTAACAACCAAGACTTGGATGCAAACACCATACAAGATTAATCCATTCCTCAAAATCCGCTACACCCATACGTTTCACTTGTCTTTCATGACCCCACCAACCCATCCTCTTTCAATGGAACACCAACATGCCCTCTTAACACACAAAACTCTCTTCACAAGGAGAAGGTGGGCTATTTGGACCAGGGGGAATCTTTGACCCCTCATCATCATAATTTCCTCAAGGGAACACACCACCTATATTCCCACCATTTCAACCTCTACCATTAACATCCACACCCCTCATTGGTTTAGGGAAACCCCCTTTACCAATCCCCAATCAACAAAATCAAAATAACCCCCCAACCATAAATAAAACTATCATACCAAATCCTCTAATCATGCCATTGATATTGCAACAACAAGAGGCAACAATACAAACCACACAATCAATCATTGCACCATCTATAAACATGGTCTTTCAAGGACCAAGCATATCAATCACACCATCTACCGCGCAAACCCCTATCATCAATTCAATGATACCTCTCATCATGACAACAAACACCATTTTGAATCCGCCACCACCACCACCACCAAGACCAAATGTGGTGAACCCATATAGCATCACATTACAAGAAGCTCAACAAGCCTATCAAAAGGAACTTCAGCAATTCCAAGCTCAACAAGCACAACACATGCAAGTTGATCGACAAGCATAGTCACAACAAGCCACACAATGAGCGCAACAAGCTACCCAAGCTCAAGCTTTCTTACAACAACATGACGCCTCCCAAGCTGCTCAAGTTGTGCAAGAAGCTCAAGCTGCACAAGCTGCACAAGTTGCATAGGCTTCCTAGGCTTTACAAGCTACCCAACAAGCTCAAGCTTAGGAACAATCCAAATATCAAGCTCAACAGGTGCAAGCGCAAGCACAATACAAAGAAGCTCAGTAGCAAGTGTATCAGTAAGCCCTGCAACAATATCAAGCGCAACAAGAAGCAACCCAACTATTATCCCAACAAAAATAATTGTTGGCACAACAACAACAAGATCAACAACAAGTGTTGTTGGCACAACAACAACAAGACCAACAAAAAGCATTGTTGGCACAATAACAATTGCAAGAATATCAACAAGCCTTGATTACATATCAGAGCTTGCAACAAACTCCCACCAATATACCCAACACTCCACCCATCACTTGAACAATTCAACCACCTCAAAACACATTCACTCCACCTCCCAATCAGAAAAATGGTTTGATAACACAAATCAAATTTCTTTCAAAGCAAGTGCTAGATCTCTAATCAGGGAAAATAACAAAAACACCAAGCAATTTGTGCCCCTATCCTCGATAGGAGCCTTGCGATGGTTTCATTCCTGAAGGGGTTTGAAATCCACAAATTTGACAAATATCATGGGACAGGAAACCTTGAAGATCACATTAGGGAATTCCAGGTACATTGTAGGGAGGTTGCATATGACGATACATATCTAATGTGACTATTCCCTTAAATTTTGGTTGGGCCTTCCATGGAATGGTTCTCTCGCCTTCCTCCTAGAATCAAAAAATTCCAAGAAATCATGGATGCATTCATAAAGAACTATGCATTCAACATAGTTATGGATGTGATTCTAGAGGAACTATTTTCTCTTAAATAGGCTAAGGGGGAATCATTTGCTTCCTTCTTACAACGATGGAAATACAAGGCCAATAGGGGCAAATGGACCATGCCAGAAGAACAAAAAATCTACACCATCATTGCCAATCTCAAGAAAACTTTTTCCTTCCATCTAAAGATGCAATGTATCACCACATACAACCATTTGATCCCTAAGGTACTCAATACCGAAAGAGCCCTTATTGCATAAGGTCGGACACCCACATATCAAGAATATCAAGACAATCACCCATCCACCAGTTATAATAAGAAACCTCAAACATGGGTGAAGAACAAAAATGTCCCTAATGATGGTGTGGTTGATGCCAAGGTCATAATCAATGCTCCAAAACAAAATATGCAAACATACCAAAAACCACAAGGAAATAATTGAAACAACACCCAAGCTAACATGGCATCACAACAACCACCCAATAATCAAATCAACAATCTAAATAATCAAGGGGGGCCACCCCCACAAAACAAATATCTCCCCAAGTGAAAATACACATCCCTTAGGGAATCAATTGAATTGGTCATGAAGAAGTTGGTAAACAAGAATCTCATCAAAATCCCTATCTATGAGAATTACCAAGAACCCCAGATGAAACCACCATGGTACAATGGAAGTCACCTTTGTGATTTTCATAAAATCAAGGGGAACACAAGGACCAGTTGCATGAGGCTAAAAAATATGATCCAAGACCTCATTGACGACAAGGTCATAACTGTTGAACAACCAGTCAGAAAGCAAGACCTTAAGATATACACAAATTTGATGCTAGATCATAATAAAGGGAACAACCATGGAAAGAAAAAGTATGGAAATGTAAACCATGTGTACGATCATGTTGTTGTATCCCTAGATGAATGGGTCACTATTGTTAACATCAAGGGAGCCAAGGCCAATTGTGGAGTCACCACACATGGTGGAAAAGTTACCATTGTTGGGTCATCACAGCCACCTAGGGCATCCACCTCAAATCCAAAATCCATTCCCAATGGATACAATGTCTTGGACCAACAAAAAAGAACCCACGCTCAGATCTTCATCATAGAGTTGCTGAAGATATCACCTGCACATAGAAAAATACTAGAGGAAGCATTGGCTTCATCCATCGTCTCCATAGATCTTGATGCTGACCAGTTCCAAGCTATTGTTAGACAGATCACCACCCCAAATCTCCTAACATTCTCTAATCAGGACTTTCCCACAGAATCATCTCATAATTGTGCACTCCATCTTGAAGTCCTGGTTCATAAAAACAAAATCAAAAGTGTCTTGGTGGATGGGGGTGCAGGTCTAAGTATTTGTTCACTCAAGCTAATAAAGAATCTGGGATTCTCCGAGGAGGCCATTGAAAAAGGTAAAGGTATCATAATCAGAGCATATGATGATCAGGGAAGAGTGTCTCAAGGCACTATTCAACTCCCTATTCAAGTAGGGCCAACCATTATGGAAACCACGTGCTCGGTCCTTGACCTTGAGTTACCTTATAACATCCTCTTGGGGCATCCATGGATCCATGGGATGCAAGCTATCACATCCACCTTTCATCAGTGCATCAAATTTCCATATCAAAACCAAGAGGTCATGATCCACGATGATCCCGAGCCCTTTTATTATTGCAAGAACCTAGAAGAAAAATACTATAAAATCCCTCAAGTCCCAAAGAACGATGAAGGCATCACAACTCCATATGTAGACCCAACTACCTTGGCCTCCACTTTTAAGACAAAGACACCTGCCATTCCTAACATCTTTAAAATCAAATTCATTATCCAAGACAATGGGTGTGGGGATTACAAAATGAAGAAAAGTTATTTCATAATAGGAGAGTTACCTCAATCTCCTAGGTCTCATGAACAACCCCAACCAGTTCAAACATCATCCCAAACCTTCAAAGAAGACCCCTCTAGATTCATATTTTGGGGAGATCTAAGTTGGGAAGTGGTAGATGAAAAGGATATTTCAAGTCTCCTATACCAAGATGAAAGGCCTATGCCTAATCTTCCCATGGATGAGAGCAGCAAAGGACTACAAATGACACTTGGTATGGGATATAACAGAAACCAAAAACCTGGACAGAATGACAATGGTCTTATGATACCTCTCATTCTTGAGAAGTGTATGAGAAATATTGGCCTCAGATGTACCCCTCTGAAGGTAACCATACTTGGAAAAGCTGCCTCAGTTAGAAAGGTCAAAACTCCTCCTCAATTATCAACTTCTACTCTTTAGTTATCAATATCCACAAGCCAAGTCGTACATAAATTTACCTTTGACATAACTGATGTATGTAGTGATGAGGATCCCATAACTATCTTACCTATGCTATTCGAGGATTCCTCCCTTCTCATGATTAGTACCTTGTATTTTGTGTCAAACAAACAAACCCATGAGATAAACTTAGTTTATCCCCAACTCATTGATTACAACCAACGAGACCACCAATTTTTGACACATTCAAAATGATGAGGCACTCTCCAAATTCATGGGATTGTAGGATACTATACCATGTGGAGATCACAAAGTTGGGTTTGACATCATACTAGACACACATGCCTATTATGGGGAGATGTTGAATCCCTTAGTCGCAAGAGTAAAAATCTAAGAATAATCTCTAGGTCTTTCAGTGAAAACCACATTGTGGCACTCTCCAACCTGAAAATAGTAAAAATAAAGGATGAATCCAATGGTGAAAACTTCTCTAAGGCACCAGAGGATGAGGGATTCAATCTTCCTCTTAGTGAAATTCATGAGGAGAAGTTAGCGGTCTTAGCAGAGAAGCGCAATCCAGTCAACTTGGGGATAGAGGAAACACCACATATCACCTTCTATGTGGTATCACTCTTGATAGAAGAACATGAACTCTTAGCTATGTTCCTAAGAGAAAGAAAGAAAAAAATTGCATGGACTTATGCTGACATTCCTAGCCTTGATCCAGAAGTTGTGGTTCACCATCTAGCTATATATCCCTAAGCAAAACAAGTGAGACAAAAGCTAAGGAAGATGCATCCTGAAATTGCATTATTTTTCAAGATAGAATTATAGAGGCTCCTAGATGTAGGGTTCATATGGCTAATTGATTATCCAGAGTGGGTCTCAAATCTTGTACCTATTTCAAATCTCACTGGGGGAATCCACATTTGCACAGACTTCAAATATTTGAACAAAGCATGTCCCAAGGATGATTTCTCTCTCCCAAACATAGCTATTATTGTGGATATGATGGAAGGAAATGAGATGCTATCATTAATGGATGGATTCTTTGGTTACAACCAGATCATGATAGCTTAGGATGACTAACACAAAATGGCTTTCACTTGTCCATGGGGGACATATTTTTGGAATATGATGCCATTCGGGTGGAAAAATGCAGGAGCTACCTATCAAAGGGCCATGAAACTAATCTTTAATGACATGATTCACAAAACTATGGAAAATTATGTGCATGACATATTGGCTAAGTCAAAGAAATGTCGAGATCACATGATAGCTCTAACATCCATCTTTGACAGGCTAGAAAAGTATAAGGTCTGACTAAATCCAAAAAAGTGTGTCTTCAAGGTACAATTAGGCAAGCTCTTAGGGTACATTGTATCCATGAGAGGAATTGAAGTAGACCCTACCAAATTCAAGGAAATCCTCGAAATGGAGGTACCAAAAATATTGAAGTAGCTAAGGGGTTTACAAGGAATACTCCAGTCCATTCACCAATTCATAGTGCAACTAGCAAACAAGGCTATCCCATATTATCATCTGCTCCACAAGGAGGTAGCATAAAAATGGGATGAGAAATTTGATCAAGCCTTCAACAACATCAAGGAGTACTTGCTTACACCACCTGTCCTCATGCCACCAATTCTAGGCAAACCCTTGATCCTGTATATATCAGCAACCGCAACATCTCTTGGCGCTCTCTTAGCACAAAATGATGAAAACAAGAAAGAGAGCTATTTACTACATTAGTAGAACCATGGTGGGACACGAGATGAATAACACATCCATTGAGAAATCCTTCTTAGCAGTCATGTTCACAATGTAGAAATTCAAACATTACATGCTAGCACATCAGATAAAACTCATTGCAAAGATAGACCCTCTCAAGTACCTACTTTCTAGAGCAGCTCATAGGGCGAACAACTAAATGGGTTATGATCTTGACAGAACACGACATTGAGTATGTAGAACACAAGGCTATTAAAGGACAAGTGATTGCAGATCAACTGGCAGAGGCACTGATATATTCAGAGAACCCACTTGTATCAGAGTTCTCTAACAAGTCCATTTTTAACTTAAGTGTGGCAGATCACTGGAAAATGTACTTTGATGG
>VDFB02391493.1:0-29386 GCA_007258455.2 Sequoia sempervirens
AAATTCAACAATAACTATAACATTGAAAAATAGAAAACAGAAAATGTAAAATGCCGGTTCAGAACATTGAACTTACTTCCTCACTGCAATATCCATCAGAATTAAAATCCAAATCATCATCATCATCATCGTAGTCATCATCGTAGTCACCGTCATATTCATAGCCATAGCGCCCATGGCATTTGACCATTTTAGAATTAAATTTGTATGGAAAACAAACAAAGACATTGCTCTGCGTCGTCCTTGTGAATGATCCCGCTTCCCTGTACTTGCTGATACCCAGCGCAGGACCGAAACAGAGGCAACTGTTATAAGATAACAACATATAAACAACTATATCTTCCTCCGTTATGCTAAAACAAATACGTCCCGGCAATCTTCTCCTCCCATACAAACAAATTATTAGCCTGCCTTCACCACTTTACCAAATCGGAACCTTATCCACTCTAAATTATTGAGAGGGAAGAAACGAGCCGCGTCAGAAACTCCTAAACTTATCTCAATCGCCCTACATGACATAAATGCCAACGAAGCACTTTGTTTTTGGCCGGCATGAAATTTATTGCACAAGCAGCATGGCGAGAGGAAGAACTTTACCGCCCACGGCCGATCAAAACACATGTTTTGCTTCACAAAAATGCAACGCACTCTATTTGGATTTTTCTCGAAAATTAAATATGGAAAAAAAAAATCATGAAAGGAAAGGAAAGAGTGAACAATATTTTAATTTTTTTAAATATTTTTTAATTATTTCATAATGGTTTTATGATGGTCATTCATTTTTCACCAAGAACCACTCAAATATATGTTTTGCACAAATTATTGTTGTGTAGTTACGTTTAAAGACATTCAATTGTATTAATTTGATTGTTTGAGAATCATTCACATATAATTTGCATTTAAAGAAAAAAGTATATTGGGAACATTTTCATTAGTGTACTAAAACAAATTTAGATCTACACATTCTCCAAAAAGAATTTATGCAGTTGAAGCTTAGTGTTCTTGATCATTGGCACAATCATAAGGCTAGTCCTTTTCGAGGAGTTGAATTAAGCAAGTTAGCAACCCTCTAAAGATATCTCTAAATATTGTCAATCTTTATAGTAGAGCAAAACACAAAACACACATAAGTGAACCAAAGAAGAGAGGCATACATGAAGTAGGATCAAATCCACATGTTAGAAGGACAAATCCACAAATGCAAATAAGGGCCTAAGGCATGAACTTGACCCCATACAAAATGCAGATTTTGTGTTGAGTTTGAGACACTATATAGACAGAGGTATCACTTCTAGATCAAAGACTATCTAGATTTGAGAATCTTCAATGAAGTCATGCATCTTCAATGTTCAAGCTAAGTACCCCTACCCACTTTGTATTTACTTTCCTAATTTAGCACTAATTATTGAATTATCCACACTCAAAACTCATGTTTATTAGTCTAATTTAATTTGCATTAAGTTGTAAGAATTACATTTGATTGGCCTGGATTAAGCTTAAGGGAAGTTTATTTCCCTTTATATTTTTGGTGAACCCATCTAATCATATGGGACCCAATTTAGCTCTAGGATTTCTTATCACTATTAGTGTTTTCAAATATGACATTTTTTTAATTTTTACACCTTCTTTGAAGAAAAAATGTTTTTTCATTATTGTGCTTCATTGATACGTCTTTATTTTGGGTTTGGTGTGCTTACCTACACAGTATCTTTCACAATACCTACTCACCCTTACATTGGCTTTATGGTTTGCATTTTACACTTGCTTCAAATCTTATTTTAGATTGGTATTCAAATTTACAATAGACTATACCTCATTTATTTGTCACATGTCTACTCTTCTTAGTTTTTTGGATATTCATTGTATAATCTTGTGTGGCCCACATATATTTCCATTATTATATCATGGACACCTATGCTCCTTTATCATTGACTTATATACATGCTTCCCTTATGGATTTTGACATGTTTATGTAATTTGTGACATGTGATTCATTTGTTCTTAATCCTCTCATTATCTTTTATCATAAGAATAGGATCACAATGTCTAGATCAAAGCATTGTACTGTCACATATGTACTTTCTCCTCCTTTAGGGATTTAGTCATTGCTTTTCCTTCCCTTTTGGATACTCGTGCTACACTTATCCAATATTATAATATGTTGCATACTTCTCCTATGGATAGTGTTAGTAATGTGTTTGATTCTCATTATGTATTGTCTTTGGGCATATTTCCTTCAAATGATTTCATTTATGATATCTACTATTGATGCGGGAGCACTCGGGTGCACGAGCAATCCTATACCACACAAAAATTTCTTTTATTTGATTTTTTTGTGAATTTTTATTTTGGTCTTACAAGCATGATTTGGGGGGGGGTTCTTTTAACACATTTCTAACATATTAAAAATTACATTCTAATACCTATTGGATATATGATCCACCAAAGGCTTGATTTTCATGTGTTTTATGGCTCACAAAATGACTTTTGCCTCGCCAAATTGGAGGAGGAAAAATTCCAACTCCCAAACATGAGGAGGCCATTTTTGGCACTTTTAACTCCTCTTGAATTAGAATTTTGCATTAATTAAATAGGTAGGAAGAATTTGGATGCCTAGAGGTGGGGTAGTGGAGTGAAATGGTGGAAGACAATTTTAGTAAAGAATTCAAAATTCTTGTTGAAAATGAATGAAGAGGGATTGGTGAGGAATATGGAAACACACAGGAAAGAGAGAGGAATGAAAAATGCAGCTATTGGGATAGAGAACTCCAATGCCCAACTGAAGAAAAGAGAACAACAAAGAGAAAATGAAAGAAAGCTCAAGGGTTTGAAGGAAAGTTATCTATGAAGCCAGCTAGGGATGCCCAGGAGTGAAGCAACATGATTTTATGGCTTCATTTTCTATTGTTGCAGCTAATCGGAGGGTTCTTGAATCTGATTTCTAGAGGTTGAATCTAAAAATATTGCCTGTAGTTGAAATTCTAGTTCATTTCTATTGCTCTTTGATGCTATTGTTGTAAACTCTTGAAGATTTGATAGTAGAAAATAGCATTGCTCTTGAATCTATGTTAATCCTTGTGCTAGAAAATCTTGTGTGTTGTAATCTCAATAGTTACAATTAGATTTGTGTGGGTGAGTGTTGCAACAATTGACAATCCCATAGGATTCTCAATTGTTAAGTTGCATCAACTATGAAGGATTTGTCCCAACCCTCTTTTTGAAAGTTTAATTAAACTAGATTGATCAATATTATTAAATAAATGATATTTGTATGACGACACTAATTTGGCAATCAAGAAGATTAAAATTCTTTGAAAATAAATAATTATTTTTTAATAAATAAATACATATATATATATATAAAGTTGTGAATTATAATTAATATATAAATAAATATTCCTCGTAATCGCATTTTAGTTGAAACGGATTTTGTTCTTTACTTAAATAACAGAGATGTGTTTGATAGTGGAAACATCTTATAAATTTAGAAAGTATCATTGACATGCTAATTTGTAGATCTATATTTTATCGTTCCTTCATTAGGCCCACATAGTAACCTCATGTCCCCATGCGGCTGCTTAGCTTATTTTGGCTAGCAGCCACTGCTCAACTTATTTAGGAGTTATTTGTGGAGCTGATGACCCCATGAATGTTTAATTTTTCTGCTTATTTGTAAGCAACCAGCTTAATTTTTTTTTGTACAATAAAAAAATAGAAAAATAAAAATAAAAGCAAAGATTAAAAAAGAGGGAAACAAATTTGTGGAGCCACGTGGATTTTTAGCAATATGCAGTTGCTGCTTATTTCCAGCCCCCCCTCTTTTTCCACAGCTTATTTTCAATTCCTAAACAGTAGCTGCTCCATTAGAATAGGAAAAGATTCCAAATTATCCTTTCCCATTAATAAAATTTATGCATGGGAACACTCCTGCTGCTTAAACTTAAGCAGAAAATGGAGTTAAGCAGCCGCATAGGGACATGAGGTAATCGAAGCTATGCAATTATTAAGTGCTCGTTACTTCTATTAAATCAGATTGTTTTGAATAGGTTTGCATTATAGTTGAACCGTTGTGATTTCTGTTACCAAGAAGGCTGAATTCTATAACTTCTGTAACTAATTTCTCTTAATGTTTTCTGCAGCAATAGGATTATCAAATGACATATATATTTGACCCTGCAGTGATATAAAAGAGGGGGAGAGGAAGGCGAAGTAGACGGGAGGATTTATAGAAACGATTCTAATCTGTATGCTTAAAAAAAATCTGGCAGGGGCGTTCCTTTAGTAACTTTTCTAATCTGTTTGCTTTTAATCCAGATTGATGTACCGAAGAGTTGTTGATAATAGGTTTCCAAAACAATCATGATTAGTATCCTGCATACCTGATCTTTCAATCAATTATGAATGGGTTTGATCTATTTATGAGTCCCTGAATTCACACTAATGATTATTTGCTACGGTAATTTAAATTGTTATCATTTGTGTCCCAGTTAAATACATGTTTTCGTTTATCTTGCAATACATTATTATGCATTGAATCCTCTTTTTGTAATACTGGACCCTGTAAAAATATCTGATGTAAGAGGGTACTACCCTCTGCCACACGACTCAATCACAAAACAAATTCACAGGCACAACTGTGCCCGAATTCAATACTCCATAAAACACAGATTGCAAACAAACTTGTATCTTATTAATTCAATTACAATTTTCAGTATATCTGCATTTCAACAAAGCTCTCTTTGGCATTCAATGGCCTCCTACACAGTCCACCTCTAAATCAACAATTTTTCAAACATGTACCTCTTGGCATCGATTCCTTCCCTATTTGCACAGTCTTCCATAACAGCTCACAGTCGCTCATTCTCTGGCTGTTACTCCACATGGCATGGCTCTGCTCACTATTTCAAGCTTGACGACATAATATCCTCTGCGCCAAACTTGATGAAAACTGACCTTCCAATCATACTTTAATTCATAGTGAAGCTAATTTTCTTTCTTGATATACGCAGCCCCTTAGTCTTGGCTCATTTTAAATGATTTAAACTATGATGCCCATCACATAGACCGTCTTCCCATCATCTTCGCGCGGCCTCCCTACCAGACTTGATGCAGCCTCCTCTATTTTTACCGCCCCTCTCTGTGAGAAATTTTTACTGTTTCTATGGGCGCTGCTCCTCAACGCAACCCACTCTTCAATCCCCTCCTTATACGCTGCCTTGTGTTCTATGTTTGATGTCTCTCTATCTCCCTTTGATTAATTCCCTACACCCTTGTGTCTCTTCCTTTCATCTTCTCAACTTGGCGCCCTCCTATTCTGTTTTAGATCTGCATTTTAAATATTAAAATGTCGATTCTCCTCTCTTTTCTTAGTCGCCCTTTTTGTCTTCCCCTCTCATTTCTTGTTCGTAGAAAAATATTGTATGAGTCATTCTTTTATCATTTCATTAATGGGTTAAGATACAAATTTTCTAACCAGCATTATGGTTTCCACATTGATGTATTGAAATTTAAGGTATTCAAGTTTATATAGATCAGGAAATTGTGTCTTAAGTTTTTTTTTCATTCTCCTGTCACATACGTTTACCAGAACTCTTCTTTTACCGGCGCAGTGCCATAAAAGATCTGCAAGCCACCGGTTTTTTTTTTGTGGAAACTCCAAAGTAATGATTTTATGCTTAGAAATCTGAAAGTTGTGATATTGTAAAGGATTTTCTAATTCAGGTCTTGTTCCAACTTTATTCTCTTCCTAGTTCACTAAAGTAAATTCTAGGTTGCATTAACATTGTTTATCTTCACCTACTATTGTTTTGCAGGATTTACTCTTTAATTTTGGTTATTTAAATGAAATTCATTAGTTTTGGTTTTATAAGGTTTTATAATAAATTGATAATGAGAGTATCTAACCAAATATTTAATACTCAAGGTCTTTGGGTTTCTGCATATTGTCTGAATTGTAGTTTTTTTTAGCATATATCCAATAGCATTTTAAGGTTTATCACATTCTTTAGGATTCTACCATTACCATTTTGGCAAAGGGTTAGGGTTTTATACTTTATCAGTCATATGTTGGCAATCTTGTTGTGCAAGACATTTGTATATATCTTTTAATCTATTACTCTTCAATTATTGATTGCCACTATATTGTGTGCTAGAATTTGTATATTCTTTTTGATTAGCGAGATCTTCTACTTAGGTAAATTCAAAGTGAAATGTAATTTTGTTTAGGAATAAAGCAATAAAAGGGGTAAGTTTTACACATCATCTTTCATATGTTTGAAAATATGTTGATTATGCTATTAAGAACAATTTTATGTGTGTATATATAAAGTGAATATTTAAGTATATAATTTAAGTAATGGAGCTTTAATTATTAGCTATGTTTTAATTTTTGTCATTACTCAATAGTTTTACCAATATAAACATATCAATTCTTTAAGGAAAAGCATAATATGTGATAGAGAGTTATATAAATGCATTGTACATCTTCTATTTTAAATTTTGTTATATCGATATAGGTTGGAAATCTTAAAGTAGAACCTTGTAGTGTTAATTTAAAAGTTCACTTCTAGATATCTTATCTCCACTTACGGTTTAGTTAATTTAATCCTTGATTTGGTATATATACAAATATAGAGGTATATTTTCAAATCAATATTTGTGTACGAAGATCAGTGTTACACTTATATGATAAAAGTTCCCTTGTAACTTCTATATTTTTGTAGCTAGCTTAAGCATGATCCTATTATATTATATTGGTCACTCTTGTTAAATCAATTATTGAATTAGTAACGAAAAGGTATCTAACTTTTAAAACAAATTTTCAATCAATTGTTCCACATTATTCTTTTGTGTCCATATCATTGAAGTAATTCTTAATTAGGATAAAATTGTTTATCTTCATTTAAACTATTATTTTTATTCCATTAATTTGGCTAATTAATTATATCTATTAGTTTTCTTCTTAGATAGGGCATTACAGGATTCCCATGATACATATACTTTTTATGATTAAATAATACATTATGTGATGAAGGTACTTCTCCCTTACTTATGCATGGCATTGTTGTGCCTCATGGTTATTTTATGTCTATAATGTCATGTTGTTTTGTTTTGCTACATTCTTTTATACACGACGTGTTTTTTGTTGATCATTCTTCTTTAAAGGAAGCAAAATTGCAAAATACACTTCCTAGACTAGTCTATGATAGGGCACATATGAAGAAATTAAATTGATCATTAGTTATAGGGAAATAAACACAAAAGCAATATACCACAACACAATGATTTACATGGTGAAAAACATTTCAAGAGAAAATATAGAATCTAAAGCAACTCAATGTATTATTCAATAATCAATGGTTAAAATACACATGTAGAGTCTAAGTATTTATAGATGTATCACCCAAAAGAGATATAGAGCAATTATTGTACCATAACACTACATGTACAAAGATCATTATGAAACCTCCATCTCAAGCAATTAATAAATAGGAGAAACATTACATAAAACTATCAAATGATATTTAGGAAACCATGAGCTGAAACCACCCAAAATATGGCACTCAAATCCCTAGTCAAAAGGTAATACCCACATCCCAAGTTGAGTCCACGAGCTAAAAATTATATATTTCTTCCACTTGTTATAAGCTCAACATAATTCACTCGCCAACTATGGTACTCTAGTTTTGATTCATTGTTTTAATTCAAATATGTCTTATGTTGTGTCATAACATGCATCATATGTTGTTCAACAAGTGTAACTCCCTCTTATAGCTCTCTTATGCATCGTACATGCCCTTACATTTTCAATGTGGGAGGCCCAACTAATGGAGGCCATAACTTTTGATCTGGGAATTCGATTGATCCCTTTTTAAAAACTAAATATTTTTAAGAGGTTCATGTTACTATAGCCTACTCACTCCAAGTAAGTCCCATTTCAACTTTTTGGGGGCCAAAATTAATCTCTACATACCTAAATATTACATTTTTGTGTTCTATAATCTAAAAAATAACGATTTTCCTTTTTTTCTTAACATTAGGATGCAAGGTTAAGACACCTTTCCTAGTATTCTTCCACTTTTCAAACATCTTACAAGATAAAAGGTAATACTAACACTATCAACTATCTATTATGGACCAAGAGGCCCATAGACTTATTGCAAAACTTGAACTTCTTTATGCTAACTGGGTTTATCAATGCATCTATGACATTATACAAAGTTTCAAATTCTCTAATGTCACCCTTCCTCATCTACCATGTCAAACATAAAATGGTATTAGATATCTAGGTGCTTGAACTTTATCGCATGAAAGTTCAAGTTCCTTACCAAGCATATGGCACTTTAACTATCACAAAAAACATGATAATTCCCTTACTCAACCCCATATCTAAACATAATATCTTAATCCAAATTCCCTCCTTATAAGCGTGAATATCTTCCATGCACTCAACATCTATAGTGGACAAAGTAATCATATCCTATCATTAACTCATCCAACTAATGATATCACAAATTAAATTGAACATATATCTATTGATGTATCTTTTGCTATTTACATCTCATGCTCGATCTAAATCATAAATATTCATTGAGTGTTAATTTCTTGTAGATTGTAGAATCACCATGAGTGTAAATACCTTGTACAATCACTAATTTTTTATAGTATTATAGACACTTAAAAATGCCCTTTATAAATGATATCATGCACTCGAATTTGATATACTAACACCATTTCCTCCTAAAACCCATCCTTTTTTCGCTTAATTGATTAAATTATCCTAGCTATTTAATTAATTGCATCATTTTCATCTATTAATCTAATTGACCTAATTAGGTTAATTCACCCCTTTCATGCTAACCTTTCATCCTATTAAATTGGATAAATCAAAACATTTAATTTAACACCCTAAGTCCTCTCGTTTAATTAAATAATCTTAATTATTTAATTAAATGTCATATCACATCCTCTTGTCATTAAATCATTTATTTAATGAATATCATTCAATTCTCCTAATTTGCATAATTCAAACTTTGTTTTAATTATCGAATAATTAATTAATCTAATCCTCCCACTTACAAGCCTGGGAATATCCCTTGAAAATATTCCTCCTTTGCACATTCCTCCAAAAAAGGGAATATTCTTATGGAATATTCCTCCCCCTTTGCACATTAAAATTTGGTTTTAATTAACTAAATGCTAATTATCCTCCAAAAGGAAATATTCTTTCCCTCTTCACTCATTTGAAAAAAGGAATATTCTTCTTTGTAACAAACTTTCAACAAACTTCTTGTGCAAGTTTTGAAAGTGTGTTTGTTTGGATGAATGTAAGCCCTTGATTAAATATCATCTAGCATCCTCAACCCTTGATGGGAATCTATGATCCATGCCTCCATTTTCCTTACATCCTAACCATTGGTTAATTCTTTTGATCTTGACCATTAGTTTCATTTTGCCTATTCTATAAATAGAGCTTGCATCTATTGAATAGGGATCCATCTTTTAAATAGTAAACTTATGATGTTAAAATCACTCTCATTTGCATCCATATTTAGATTTTCTTAGTTTAAATATTGATCATAGTAGCTTAAAGCATCCATTAATGACTTCCATGGTAACTTAGTTGCATCCATTTAGCATATTTAGGAATTAGGACTTGCATCTTTAAATCTTGCATACATTTAGAATATATTTGCACACATTTACAACACATCATCTTAGTATCATGTTAAATTAGCTTTCATCGTGTTTCACATATATCTCTCATCAATTTCATCAATTTTCTTCAATAAAATTGATTGGAACAAGCCCATATTATCCAAGGGATTGGGAAAGGGTCGTCATTCCACATTAATGTGATACCACTCCCCCAATGAGATAAAGTTTGAAGTCTTAGAATAGGTTTCTTTCAAGCTTTCATGTTTATTTCATGTTTAGTTTAATGGTTTCTTAGTTTTGATGCTTTCAAACACCATTGCATTGGGATCATGGCTTAGTGGATTAAATATGCCTTAAATATGTATGGATTTGGTGTATTCATCCTATACTATGACTTTGGTCACAAGTATATAATGATTTTTGAAGATATGACTAATGTGCCTTATGTTAGCTTTGTTAGTAGTTTGATGTAGGTAATGGTTTGCACTAGACCAATATTACCCAAGTAGTGAGAGTTTTGAGTAGGTTGGTTTCTAACCCTAGTAAGGAGCTATTAGAATTATGTTAAAAGGGTGTTTATATATTTTTGAAGTACTTTTAATTATTTAGATTATGTCATCATAGTATTAATTGTGGGTAATACATTGAATATACATGGCTTTATTGATGCAAACTGGACAAGTGACTTTGATAGTTGAAGGTTCACTAATGGCTATGTGTTATCTTTGTTTAGAAATATAGTTAATTGGATGAGTAAGAGGAAACCTATGTTACCAGAAACGAGAAACGAAAACCACAACGGCAATGGCAACGTGATGAGAAACGGGTTTTTGAAAGGTTGTGTACAAGAAATAGATTTTATATACATATCTATTTTCAATTAGATTTATTATAAATATTTGTCCCACATATATAAAAATGCATGTAAGTTAAAAGTTTGTCTGAATACAAAACATAATATAATATAAACCAAGAATATTATTTTCAATCAGATTTATTATAATTTTTTGTCCCACATACGTAAAAATGCATGTAAGTTAAAAGTTTGTCTAAATACAAAACATGTAATATAATATAAACCAAGAACATTATATCACTTTTAAATAATTTAAAAAAGTTTGTCTAAATACAAAACATAATATAATATAAACCAAGATTATTATATCACTTTTAAATTTAATTTAAAATACTTTTCAATTCAAAACAAAAATACAATTGTCATAATTGTTTTCAATAATATTAATATAATACTGAAATGTGTCATCAAATTTTAGTTAAATTCTCCAATCTATATGTTTGATGTTCAAGGAATGCTTCCACTTGCTCGATCTTTCTCCATTCCAACTTCAAGTAGACTTTCCTCTACATTATCTTCAAGTACTTCTATTGGCAATTCATCATTTCCATCATCCATTGAACCACCATAGTCCCACATTTTATGAGGCCCTAATTTATAATCTATGGAAGCTAGAGACAAAAGACGAAGATTTGCATGTACATACACAAGATATTTTGCCTTTTTACTACCTAGCCGGTTACACTTCATAGAATGGATGAAGGAATACTCACTCCAATTTCTTTCACATGCAGAAGAACTAGAGACCTGTTTATGTAAAATGAAAGTAAATAATATTAGCATTTTGAAATAAATTAATAATAAAATAAATTTTTAATTCAACTATCGTATGATTAAATATACAAAATTTTACCTAAGATAACACACAAATTGCAATGTCTCTTAGTAATGGTGTTTTTGTTCCATGAATCTCCCAAAATACCTTTGGTTCAAAATTCATTCGATCAAATGGAACATCTCTATGGGAAAAATTATCTACTCTATTGATATATTTTGACATTTCCTCCTTGATTTTAGTGTGATCCTCTCTATTTGGATAAACTCTATTCATATAGGTTTTCCATCCCATGGAAACCTCATCATCTAACCATGGCTTTTTGTGAAACCATTTTGGATTAAGTTGAAATCCAACAAAATGAAGAGGACTATGAAGCATCTTCCATCTTTTTAAACTATGTTCCCACACAATATCATGTGTCTCTTGATCAAATGATGGTGCCCCAACAGTAAATATATATTGTATCCTCTCCTTCATCCGATCTAGCTTCTCAAACACATCTCCCATGCATGGTTTATCATTATCAAATAGACAAAGGACTTCAAGAATAGGTCAAGAAAGTGTCAGAAGGTCACTTGTGTGTTGCCAGAATAAAATTGATCTGATACCATGCTGAGATCAATAATTTCATCACATGCTTGGCTACTATTACTTGTTCTATCTCCCCATCTCTCCCATTCATTAGACACCACCATTTGCCTTAATGATTATTTTACCTTCACAACTCGATCAGCCATGATGAAATTTGAAGCAAATCGTGTCTTTGCACATCTAAGTAGCTACAATGAAGCATATTTCCTATATATAGCATGTGACATAGAGTGATTTACAATAAAATGTTGTAACTTTTTTACATTTGCAACTACCTCACTAATCCAAGGAAGCTTATTGTGCAAATCTTTAAGAAGTAAGTTCATGCAATGAATTGCACATGATGTCCAAAAAATGTTTGGATATTCATCTTCAATCCTTCCTCCTGCCAAGACATTACTTGAATAATTATTAGTTATAATTTGCACAACATTATTTCTCCCTACCTATTCAATTGCTTCTTGGAAAAGACCTGCCAAATATGGTGCACCTTTCACATGGCCTAAAGTATCATGTGATTTGATAAATATTGTGCCCTTAGGTGAAGGAACAAGAATATTAATTGGTGGCCTATGTGCAATGTCAATCCAACCATCTAAAACTATAGAGACACCTATATACATATGACCAGCTATCTTTAATGTCTTGTAGTCTATCCTCAATGTGTTTCTTCTCATCATCCAATTTACAACAGTATGAAGTTTTTCAAAACTTGGAGGCACGTATCATTTAGGTGCATTATTGACCATCCTTATAGCCTCTTTCCACAAAGGAGACCTAGCTATGTTGAATGGCAATGTCCACAACCAAAGAAAAGTCTCCCAATAGCAGCATCTACATTCTTTTTGTCAATAGCATCAAAAAATTTCCCAATTTGAGATTCATAAATAGAAGTAAAAGAAGAACCTGGAAAGAGTGGCCTCCCTGATTGAGAATCTTTTGATTGTCCCTACAATGATTTAGTAATTTTCAAAGACTCTACAAAATTAAACTCTCTGATCAAATCTTTTCTTTCTGCTTTTGGAATGATACCACAAACAACTATTTGTTCTTTCTTTCCAACCCCCAACAAATGATAACGACTCGTGCAATTGAACTAGCCTTATTTGTTCGACAATGTGGGCAAGTCCATTGCCTACTTCCAGAACTACCACAATTTGTTGTTGGATAATTTCCAATTACTGTGACAATCTTGCACAACTTTTGCTCAAATTCTTTCTTTGCTTTGTTATACTCTGCGAGGTTTGTGGATTGAGTTCTTTGTGATTCTGACATAGAAGGATTTGAAGAGGCGTTGTCCATTTTTCCTTAAACAATGTTTAAAAATATATACATTTTCAAAACAAAAACATATATAACTAATATATATGCTTCAAAAATTTAAAATATAATTTTTTTTTACTATAAAAAAATAGATGTATAAAGAATCAATTCATATTCTAAGTTTTTTATAGCAATAAAAATAATGATTGATATAATGATCTATGAAAGAAGTAAACATACTTGATCTTGCAATGAAAATTCTTAACTATCTTCTTCTTGTAAATCTTTCAATCAATTCTCTTTACGAATGTTTTCTGATAAATTCTAATCGAGCCCTTTCTATCTTTTTATAAGAAAATTAAAATCATCACTATTTCTTCATTGGGCATGTAATTTGATCATTTAAAAACTTATTTTTTAAGTGTATCGGTTTATTGCTTTTCAATGCAACTATAGAGTTAGGGATATTTGTAGAGTTTGGTTGCTCTGTAATCTTTATTTTAATTGGTTGAAACTTTTGTTAATTGCATGTCAAACTAGTTGAAACTTCCATTAATCAGCATGCCAATTTATAGGTGCATGTAATTTGATCTTTAAAAAACTAATTTTTTAACTGTATAGTTTATTGCAACTTACAGATTTATTGGTGCATGTAATTTGATCTTTAAAAAACCAAGTTTTTAATTGCAGATGCTTTTTAATGCAATTTAGGATATCTACAGAGTTAGGTATCGCTTGAACTGTAGTCATTTTTTTAAACTATTTTTAACTGTACCATGCTTTTTAATGCATCTTACGATATCTGCAAACTTAGGTATTGGTTGATTGCAGTCATTATTTTAATTGAGACTTTCGTTGATGTGCATGCCAATCTATTCCATCTTAGACCAGTGACAACTATTTGTTTTAAGAACTCTGCAACCTTCTACAACCTTAAAAACAACTTGGAAATAGTCGTTCGTGACGAGAAACGCATTTCGACAGTCATGACGCGAAACGACGCATTCCCGTCATGTTTCTAGTAACATAGGAGGAAACACATGGTTTTTGTGTGCACCATTAAAGGAGAGTCTATGGCTACTAAACATGCCTCTATGGAGGTGGTATAGTTATAGATATTGTGTTAAGGTGTTTGATCGTAGGGTCATTATTTAAATTATACATGATAATTAAAGTGTTATTTGTTTGGCCAAGAATCTCATGTATCATGCTCATACTAAGAATGTTGTATATAGTATCATTTTTTGTGAGATGGCAGAGAATACCAAGGTTGTGTTTTAGAAGATTGACACTCAATATAATGTTGTAGATTCTCTCACAAAGTTAGTGGCAACAAAGAAGTTCTCTTAGTGGAGGAAGTCCGTGTACCTTGGATCTTGTGTTTGATTTATTTTATGGTTCTTGTGGATGTCATTGTAATATATAAAATCATGGAATGTGTGATATTTGATTGCAATCTTAATGTACAAATGTTGCATCTTTAAGAACCTTGGATTAGGTACTTGGATGCCCATATTATTGAGAGATATTATTAATTTATATTTGTCCTTGTTGACTTTGAATATTAGTTATAGTGGCATTTATGAAGGAGGTGGAGCATAATGGTGGTAATTTCAAATTAATATGAGATCACATATGGCACTTTTCCAATCCTACACGCTAGGAAGGAGTTATGAAGATTCTTGTATTTATCTAGTGGATCCCATGCATGTCAATGGAGGAATTTTCACTTCATTATCGGGAGGGATAGCCATTTGGTGTAGTTGTGAGTTGAAGATGTTGTCCATTATTATTTACTATTCTCGAAATATGCTCTTCATGAGGTGTAGGTTTATTCATGAAATCATAGGTTTTGGTTGTACATTATTGTGGGAAACCATTTATGGTTTTTTTCTTCCATTTTGTATAAATTGAAGGTACGAGATAGTAGTTTTGTGGGTTATTTGTATGTAAACGTGCTATCAAATTTTTGTTGAATTAAAGAGAGAAATGTGTTGTTTATGTACCCTTTTTCATTAAAGATTAATACATTCTTGAGCTTTTATTTGATTGCTTTAAATTTGTATGAAAGGCTTTCTCAACGTATAATTGGTGTTGTGTTAAATTACATTGGCTTGCTAAATTCTATTTGTTGTTATACACTTTTATATAATATCATAATGGTTAATCCAATATATTAAGAAGTCATATTTTCATACTATTTGAGGAGGTTTTATCTGTAGTAGTTTACCTTATTCTAACAACATATTGCATATCATTATACATTAAAACCAATTATTTGAAAGTACATAATTGTAAATTATGTTGGAAATGATGATAAGAAAGCTTAGAAAGTTTTTCAAACTTAAAACAAATATTGATGCAGCTTACAAATTTGAAAACTTTAATGAACCTACAATATAAACATACAAATTAATGTTAACCAAAATGATTGTTAAAAAAGATGCAAAAAATGGAGTGTAATGAAATAGATTGCACCAAAGAGGAAAAAATCTACAAATAATAAATAATATATATGAGAATAATAAGCAACTTTGAGGGGGGGGACCTCAAAAAGTATCGAAGAAGAACACAAATTACAATGTGATGATAATAAACTGGACATTAGCTCTTATATATATTATATTTATGCCTTATATGTCACCCAAGCTGACTTAGATACCTACATATAACACCTAGAATGACAAATATATAAATGAGAATATAATAATGATCATATAACTTAATTAATAGTTAATGTAGCCTCAAGTTGACTAATCATAACCTTGTACATATTATAGGATGATGCATGAGCATCCAGTGGTGTAAGGGCAATCTTGCATCACCCAAAAATCGTTAAATTTCAAGTTTCTTAATTTTTAGATGTTTTTTTTGGATACCCTTTTCATCATAATGAAATTCTCAATTTATGGTTTTTAATTTCTATTCCTGCGTTGAAAGATATTGCAGTTTTAGTTTCCCAGATTTGCACCTGAAAATCTTAAAGTTAGATTTGAGGCACTTAGAGTTCCAGGAATGGCCCCAAACTTGTCGAAATTGGCGTAGCAAATTTTGATGCTTATTGACTTTGAGACCTTTCCAACGGTTCAAACGATTCACGAATCGGAGTCCGAATCAAAAGTTATGGCCCCGAGGAAGTTGGCGCACTTTCTAGAAGATACAATTGCAAATCTCTTTTGAAATTTGAACTTCATGTTGTAAATTTTCGGTGCCAAACCGCCTAAACTCAAATTTGAATGTTGTTTTGGCTCCAAACTAAAGAGGAGCTCTATTTATTGGCGGGTTTCTAGTTTTTGGGTAACTTTTTGGGGACAAGCTAGCATATTGTGAAAGGGTTATTCTGTAGCTTTCTGTAACTTACATGTGTTGTAGAACTTGGGGATTGAGATCCTTTGCATGTAGGAAGCTCCATTTTCTGAATAATAAAATTATTCTCTTGTTTATGGGTTATGATACGTGTCTCAGTATTGCCTTCATCAAGTGATGATATCGAGGCGGGTTTTCTTAATTATTACCTGGTCGCCCGATCTGACTGATTCGCTTTTTAAGACCATGGTTAAATTAGGTGAGGTTAAAAGATGCCTCAAAGTGATGCCTAGTAAGTGGTGAAGTTGCGCGAGAGTTAGTGAAATGGCCGAAATGCTGGTGGAAGAGATGCTGCTGGCGACCCTCGAGGAGGCGGATTGATGTGTTACAAGAAGCCGGTTGAAGAGGTTCGCTTAGGGGAGGGAGAATGTGAGGATAAAGGAGAGGAAGAGGTTCAAATGTAGAAGAGGGGAAGAAGAAACGGTGATCAAAGATCAAATCACGGCTAATAAGGAGCATTTTGAAGACGGGGAAAAGACCTGAAGCGAGGTCGGTTATTACGGAAGTGTGAACCGGGAAGAGTTGATCGGCTAGATAAGCGAGCTAGAATATTGGAGTATGAGGAAATAGAGGACCCAGATTGGGTTAAGTTTGCAAAAATGAAGCTGAAAGGCCATGCCAGCATTTGGTGGAAAGAGGTTCAGTTGGAAAGAAATCGAAGAGGAAAAGACAATATCACCAAATGGGATCGCATGGTAGAGAAACTGAAGAAGCAGTTCATACCAGTGGACTACGAGTTAGATCTGTTGAAGAAATTGCAAGGGTTGAAGCAAGGAAGCAGATATGTGAAAGAATATACTGAAGATTTTCACAAGATAATCATTAGAACAGGTCACACAGAGGCCAATAAGGAGAAGGTAGCCCGATATCTTAATGGGTTACGACAGAGCATTTAGGAGGAGTTAAGCCTAGTCAGAATGACCACCATTGAGAATGTGTATTAGTTTGCCTGAGAAGGAGGAAGGATTGAATAAAGGTTGATAAGCTCAGGGCAAAGGTCATGAAAGCGGTGGAAGGAATAACTGCGGGGAAGCGAAATGATGATGAAAAGTGAAAGATGTAAGGTACAGTAAACCAAAGAACAACAACTACGTGATCCACGATGGTGATCAAAGGTAGAAGAGATAGAGGCGTCCAGTAAGAATCTGGAAGAAGGTAGTTTTGAGGAGCGTGTTCTTGTGGTGAAAGAACGCCGAACCTGAATGTCAAGGAAAGAAGCGAAAAAGGCGAAAAGTCGCCGGAGGTTAATACATCACGATAAAGGGGCAATCAAAGATTGTCGATAATCTGAAGCCCTAGTGATTAGGGAGAGCCACAGTGGTAGGAAAAGGAACTAGAACAAAGGAAAGAATCTGTTTCGCACAAGGTGCAAGTGTGAAAGGAAATGTTGTGATGTCATTATTGACGGTGGGAGCACCGATAATCTAGTGTTAGAGGAGACGGTCACAAAGTTGAAGCTGAAGAGGGAAAGGCACCCGCATCCCTATCGGATTGTCTAGTTGCAGAAAGACCACAAAGAAGTTTGGTCAATGAAAGGTGCCTGGTAAGAGTTCAAGATGGGGAGCTATCATGATGAGGGTACTTTCTGTGATATCATCCCCATGGATGCATGTCACATGTTGTTAAGGAAATTCGTACTTGATTCGATAAGCGGAAAAGCTATACATGATATGCATGCAAACACTTATTCCTTGACAAAGGATGGGGTTTGTCACAAGTTGAAACCCCTAAAGGAGACCGAAGGAAAGGTATGCAATAGTGCTAGAATTTGTTATGTAGATGGAATAAAATTTTTAGAAGGTATGAAGCATGAGCGTGTGTGTTATGCATTGATTCCTAGAGTGAGTAAGGAGGATAGTGAGAAGGTTCCAGAAGAAGTTTTGGGATGTTGGATGAGTTTCAGGATATTGTTTCTAATAATGTACTAGGGTTTTACCACCAATGTAATAGGAAGATCGATCATGATTAACAGTTCACAGAACCCGGTTTTACAAATAAGGCAGCTCATAGAATGACTCCAACAGAAAATGAGGAGTTGAACAAACAAGTTCAAGAGTTGTTGAGAAAGGGTTTGATACGAGAGAGTTTGAGTCCATGTGCGGTACCTATAGTACTAGCACCAAAGAAGGATGGGGAGTGGAGGATGTGTACAGATTCCCGAGCCATAAACAAGATAATAATCAAGTACAAATTTTCCCTGCCAAGGATGGATGACCTGATGAACTGTTTGAGTGGAGATTAGTACTTCACAAAGATTAATCTGAAGAGTGGATATCACCAAATCCAGATTCGAGAGGGAGATGAATGGAAGACTGCCTTCAAAACCAAAGAGGGCCAGTACGAGTGGTTAGTCATGCCTTTTGGGCTTACCAATGCACCGAGCACATTCATGCAGCTCATGAACGAGGTACTAAAAGAATTTCTGGGAAGTTTTGTTATTGTGTATTTAGATGATATTTTGATTTTCAGTAAAATTTTGGATGAGCATCTAATGCATATTCGGAGAGCCTTTGAGAATTTAAGAGAAGAGAAACTGTTGATTAATCTAAAGAAGTGCAGTTTTGTGAAGAGGGAGTTAGTGTACTTGTGGTTTGTTGTCTCAGCAGAAGGTCTCAAGATGGACTCAAAGAAGGTGAAGGCTATTCTGGAATGGCCTACCCCAAGAACTGCTACCGATGTGAGATCTTTCCATGGTCTGGCTAGTTTTTATAGAAAGTTCATTAGAAACTTTAGTAGTATTTATGGACCCCTGACTGAAACAATGAGAGGGGATAGAAAAGAATTCAAGTGGAGCACTGGAGCGACAAGAAATTTTGAACTGTTGAAGCAAAAGGTGACAAAGCAACCTGTTCTAGCCCTCTCAGCTTTCAACAAGGTGTTTCAGGTGGATTGTGATGCCAGTGGTCGTGCCATTGGAGTAGTGTTGAGCCAAGAAGCTAAGCCCATTGCCTATTTCAGTGAAAAGTTAAATGATGCCAAGAGAAATTATTTTGTATATGATCAAGAATTTTATGCGATAGTTCAAGCATTAAAGAAATGGAGACATTATTTGTTGCTGAAATAATTTGTTCTATATACTGATCATCAAGCCTTGCAGTACATAAATAGTTAGAGAAAATTAAATCAGAGGCATATGAAATGGGTAGAGTTTTTGCAGAGTTATACCTTTGTTTTGAAACATAGGAGTGGGAAGTCAAATAGGGTTGCAGATGCCTTAAGTAAGAGGCATACATTGATGACAAAGATGCAGATTGAAGTGGTTGGGTTCAATGAACTTAAGACACTGTATGCAGAAGATCCTGATTTTGGAGGCTTGGAAAGTTTGCAAGGAACCTATTACAGTGGATAGGACAAGGTGGCTAGATTTCATAATCCAGGATGGCATGTTATTTAAGGGAAGTCAATTTTGTATCCCAAGGAGTTCCATGAGGGAGGAGCGATAAAGGAGAAGCATAGTGGAGGAATGGCAGGACATTTTTGGTGGGGATAAGACCATTGCCATTATCAACAAAGCATTATTATTGACCTATAGTTGTGGATGTGAAGAAGTTTGTACAAAGTTGTAGGGTATGTCGATGGCTAAAGGAGTGAGCCAGAATAAGCTTATATCATCCCTTACCTGTACCAGAGAGGCCATGGGAGGATATAAGTATGGACTTTGTTCTTGGTTTGCCAAGGACACAATGAGGGAATGATTCAGTCTTTGTGGTGATTGATAGGTTTTCGAAGATGGCACATTTCATTCCATGTCAGAAGACCCATGATGCAGTCCACATTGCTGACTTGTTCTTCAAAGAGGTGGTGAGGCTACATGGTCTTCCAAAGAGTATTGTTTCAAATCATGACACCAAATTTGTGGGGTACTTTTGGAGGACCTTGTGGAAGAAGCTGAAGACAAAGTTGAAGTTCAATTCTACACACCATCCACAAACAGATGGGCAGCAGAGGTTGTTAACAGGAGTGGAACCCTACTGAGATGTTTGGTAGGAGATAAACCCAAGGGATGGGACATGATCTTACCCTAGCGAGAATTTTCTTACAACAATTTTGTCAACAAAAGCGGTAGATCACCATTCCAGATTGTGTATGGAGGTAGCCCCAGAACAGCTCCAAAATTGAGGAAGATGGACCAAGAGAAGAAAATAAGTGTTGAAGCCAGAAGATTTTGCAGAACACATCAAGGATATACATGAGAAGTAAGAGAACATATTAACAAGATGAATATGCGATAAGGCTAAGGCAGATCAAAAAGGGAGGTATAAGGAGTTTTAGATTGGTGATGAAGTGATGGTCCACTTGAGGAAAGAAAGGTTTCCAGTGGGAACATATAACAAATTGAAGATGAAGAAGTTCGGTCCCTATAAAATTTTGAAGAGGCATGATTCAGGGAATGCATATGAGGTAGAGTTGTCGGATGGATTCAACATTTCCCCTGTGTTCGACATTTCAGATTTGACAGAGTATCATGAAGGTGGCACAAAGGAAGTACCAATGATGGAACAATGTGGGATTCTAGCACCTACTTCAGAAAAGGAGGAGATTGAATAAATCTTGGATAGTCATGTGGGAAGGAGTACCAGGAATAGACAGTATGAAGAATATCTGGTGAAATGGAAAAGAAGGCCTGTTGAAGATTCATCCTGGTTGCCTAAGGCAGAGGTTTACCGTTTGGGTTTTTCTCCACCATCTGAGACGTGACGAGGTCACTTCTCAAATTACCTTGGGTGTCTGATGCAGGAGCATCTAGTGGTTTAAGGGCAATCTTGCATCACCCAAAAATAGTTAAATTTCAAGTTTCTCAGTTTTTACATTTTTTGATACCCTTTTTATCATAATGAAATTCCCAATTTATGGTTTTTATTTTCTGTTCCTGGGTTGAAAGATATTGCAGTTTTAGTTTCCCAGATTTGCACCTGAAAATCTTCTGAGTTAGATTTGAGGCACTTAGAGTTCCTAGAATGGCCCCGAAACTTGCTGAAATTGGCGTAGAAAATTTTGAGCGCGTTATTGACTTCGAGACCTTTCCAACGGTTCAAACGGTTCGCGAATCGGAGTCCCGGATCAAAAGTTATGGCCCCAAGAAGTTGGAAAACTTTCTAGAAGATACAATTGCAAATGCTCTTTTGAAATTTGAACTTCATGTTGTAAATTTTCGGCGCCAAACCGCCTAAACTCCAATTTGAATGTTGTTTTGGCTCCAAACTAATGAGGAGCTCTATTTATGGGCGGGTTTCTAATTTTTGGGGTAACTTTTTGGGGACAAGCTGGCATATTGCGAAAGGGTTATTCTGTAGCTTTTTGTAACTTGCATGTGTTGTAGAACTTGGGGATTTGAGATCCTCTACATGTAAGAAGCTCCATTTTTTGAATAATAAAATTATTCTCTTGTTTGTGGGTTATTTTCTGTGTCTCGGGCTATGCCTTCATCATAGGATTAAGAGGTGTAGCGTGCCTCTCTCTTCAAAAAAGAATGTCTTGAATGTTGATCAAGTATGGATGTTTGTACACAAAATCTTCATCTTCACATGTGGAATCTTCAACCAAACACTTATTCCACTAAATGAGATACTCAATGATTGTCCTAGTCCTCAAAATTCCTTGTGTGTGTCTAGAGAATTAACTTTGAATCCAAGATAATTCTTCCTTCTTCAAATCTAAAAAGAAATATGCATTCACTCAAGATAATTTTTACATAACCCAAGTAGAGAAATCTATGCAAACAAGTATTCAAAATCTACATGCAAACTTGAATAGACAACATACCATAAAAGATGACACAAGATATACCCTAGAAAAACCTTTAGGAGGGAAAGATCCAGCCTCCAAAAGCATCCATTACTCATGCATTATTCAACAATAAAGATTACAATACATCTTCAGATCTCCATGAATACCCTTGAAACATCAAGCCCTCTACAAGCACTCCATATGAACAAGCATGTGACCACACATCTCATTCCATGCTTCAAACCTCACAAATACTAACAAGAGATGCTCTTCACCCCTTAGCCAAAATGACCAATTAACCAACCAGCGGACCATAGACAACTACCCATGTGCTTGATTTTATAGACATAAGCTCACAAAAAACCACCAAGTGGTATTACATAAAACTACAAGCTTACAAAACCATTAAACCCCACATTTACTTTTTGGTACTAAGTTTTCCCAATATTAAATATTTCCCCGTTGTGCAGCCCCACATTAAATATTTATCACAATGTTACATACAACACATAAAGTGTCCCCAAGAATTCTAACCCATGTGATGCACACATCCCTATCTCCCCTAGGTGCACCACAAATAATAAAATATTATATTATAACATTATTCAAGGTGGACAACACACATTTTCCTAACATTATCCCACATGTTTATATTGCATAAGGGATAAACAAGTAAACTCAAACATGAACAAGGGAACAATCCCTATAGTCACATATATCATAAAGGAATCAAAGTGCTTCATATGCTCCATCAAGACACCTACAACAAGAAACAAGGTGACCACCATATCAAATATGAATACTCTCATCGTCCATCATGCCAATGCACAAAGATAAGAAGTCATCCAAAGAGATTCCACACTATCTGTCACAAAGGAGCATAAGTCCTGCCTCCAACTGATATTCCAAAACATAAACACTCAATCCAAAGGAAACAAATATGCATTAGTAGTTGTCAAGATATAATAACCACAGTTGAAATAGCACCCACAACAAATTCTAACACATCCAACTACCATAGCTCAAAGGTATACTAATCATAACAAGTGAACCTCATACCATCAACATATCCAACCCATAACATGCAATCACAAGCTCTAAGTGTCAAACATGTCAATGTAGAACACACACATCCAAGAACTCCCATAAGTAATGTCAAATCTAAAAATGATCAAGGCATCCAAATATCAACCACTACATCACATAAAGAGTGTAAAAAATATCATGTAGTACCAAGGAACATCCACAATGATATACAAAACCTGCAAACCAATATGTTGCAATACAACTCTCACCACAAGTCTCAATAACTCTCCCAATTTCTTCACACTCAACAAAGGAAAAAGATAAAGTAACCTCCATGTTGTCACCAAAAAATAATGAAGTACAAGTAACAACACATGACCAAAAACATAGTGATCACCATATCTCCACACAAGATCCCAAATCTAATGTCATGTGAAAAAAAACATCCAGGAAGAAGAACAATACCAACAAGAGAACCTACAAATCAAAACATGTAGCATATCCTTCTACACACACCTCTAAATACTAAGTTGTGATAAGTATGATCTCCTCCATAAAAACCCAAAGAGAATAGCATTACCCACATCTAACCATAATCAAGATGTATGCATCTCGAACCAAAGGAAGATCAAACCAAATCCATTCCTAAGCCAAGGGAATAAGACCAATAACATCTCCTAAACTCAACATCAATGAAAGAACTCATGATGCATAGGGAGATAAGCAAGCCAAAAATCCTCAAATTAACCCTCGAGAACCAACTATCCATAGCTCAAGATGCATACGCATGAGAAGAAAAAGAATAAAACATAATTTACATCTAAAAACAATAATGGGTAATACCTCTTAGATGATAAACTACTAAGTAGACCAAGAGTGGGGAATGAGAATGATCTTTTTATATATCATCATTACTCATCTAAGAACAATCTCATCATAGGTCCATGTTGAACTCACATCCAACCAAGGTGTAGGCTCCTTGGACTTCTAGTTGAAACCTCATCAAAAGAGTAATTATCTCAACAAATGTCTCTAATCATAAGAGATCTCCTAGCCTCACCTATGTCTCCAAGTATCCATGAGAGCATGTAACTGATCATTCCACGCCAAACTCTAAATGCAACATAGCACCATCATGAAGCTCCTGAGAAAATGATCAATGTACTCAATATCAAGAGAACCAACCAAGATCAAAGTCAAAGCCCCAATCATGAATCAAGAACTTAATCATGACATCATGATCTCACATCTCCTCAAAAGAAGACCATATTCTCCAATGAAAATATCATGCAAATGTATCATGCTAAAACTCTAATATGCACAAACAAGAGTATATCATGATATAATAACAAAACCATCCTATTAAACAAGGATCACATGTCAAATAAAAATTTGTAACCAACATCCCAACCAAAGACTAAATAGTAAAGAGTCTGCCATGGCTAACCAAGATGTCAAAATCTCCAAACCACATGAAGATAATCATCTCCTATCAATGAAACCCAAAATGTCAAAGAACCCTATTGCATAGAAGAAGTATAATCCAAGAGTCCATCCATGACACCAACAAACACTACAGAAGATCATCCACCATCAAGTGATGAATCCACATCATCACCACAAGATCTTACTGAACCATGGTGCCGAGCTATCTATGGAATTATGAAAACCATCCTCTAAATGAAGATTCTCCATGGCCCCAACACAATCAAGGAACTCAACACTGACCACCCCAAGAGAAGAGTACAAATCACAATCTGTAAACCAAGAAGATACAACACCACCAAACCATCATTGTCACAAGCTCCCACTAAATCGTGTAATTAATACATCCATGACATTGTGATAACAACATCCTCAACAAAGATCAACCACATTTTTTTGCACAATTAAAGAACTCAACTGCAATACCAAGAGCTCCCAAAAGTCAAATTAAAACCATGATCCTCAAACCAAGAAGATACACCACCACAAACCAAATAAGAAACAATCCAACACCACCAACAAATCACCTACATAAACAATCATGTCATGTCAAAGTCCCAAAGGCACAAGGAACATCCATGGCACCATGATCACCACCAAATGTATTAGCAACAAACTCCCATTGTGTCACGTGTTTACATCACATAGTCAACAAGCATAGGTCCCACATCATGATTGTACCTAGTAATACCATCTTTCCACCTCAACATGACAAACAAACCAAAAAAAAAGGTGACTAAACCATACCACAAATTTGAATTTGCAACAAAATTGAAGCATCTATGGGCATATAAAACCCACATCTGAGTCATATATGCAACTTGTGAGTATAGACAACCTACAACACTACACAACTCGTAGATCCAACAATGCAACGCAAAAACTCAATAATATACTGATAACCATATCGAATGAGAGTAATCGGAGATGCACACATGAGTATGCAATGACTCAAACACCAAATCACCAAGTTCCAAATAGCCACAAGCTCACAAAAGTACCAAAATCAATAAGAACCCATAAATAACTATGATAGAAATAACAACAAATAATCATGCCAAAACATCTCTAAACCTGATCCATTATGTATTTCTCTAAACAAGTTTTTCATCAACTATAAGAAGTCCAATATTCGACTTCGTATACATAAGTTATGGCCTCTCCAATTTTGAAAAGAACATTCAACTTCTAGCAAACATTTATATGTCAAAATAATAAAATTTGAAAAACCACTAATACCACAGTGAAGTAGTCAGAATCACCTTTCCAACGATTATAAGAAGTTGAAAAAATGACACATGAGGAAAAAGTTATTCCTCCTAGAAAAAAATTATATAATTAGGTTGTTAAGTTGAATAGGGGTGGCCCTCGAGTGGCCCTATTAGTGGCTTGGCGGTGATAGTGGTGCACCAACGGTGCTTGAGCACCACAAGGTGGCAAACCCAACAACATCATATATTTAAGTTAAATTTATTGTGGGTGGAATTTTTAATTGTTTAGCCCACTATCGACAACAGTACCTTGTCGGTGTCACTAATTGTAGGTATCATAGGGTATGTCATTGCTAGGCATACCAATAGGTTGCCAAGGCACGAGGGGTCTGCAGACCCCAAAATACTTGGTGGAGTTTGGAGTGGCTAAAACTAGACTAGTACAGATAGCTTCCTTCAATCTCTCAAATGTTTTATTAGCTAACTCATTCCATTGAAAATCACCCTTCTTTAATAGAGCTACGAGGGTTGTTGTTATGCAGTCGTAGTTCTTCATAAGTGTTTTTTTATTATTTAGTGACTCCTAAGAAAATCCTCAACTTCTTAATGGTTTTAAGAATAGGTCACTCCACCATAACATTAATTTTGTTAGGATCAAAATTTTATCCTTAATAAGAAACTGTGACCCAATTAATCCACCTCTTTGAGACCAAAAGTACACTTGGACGATTTAGCATAAATTTGGTGTTGTTTGAGAGCTTGTAATGCATGATCTGCATGGTGCAAATGGTCTTCCCATGTACTATTATAAATCAATATATTATCAAATAATAGTAATGCAAACTTCTTCAAAAATAGGTTAAATATGAAATTTATCAAGCTCTAAAATATAGATGGAGCATTAGCAAGACCAAATGACATCAATATAAACTCACAATGACCCATAAACGAGTCTTAAATGATTTATTGGAAAACATCTTCCTTAATTCTAATTTGTTGATAACCTAAACTAAGATCAATTTAAAAAAATATGGCTCAACTCAATTCAAGTAGTAAATAATCAATTCCTAGAACCATTAAATTACCTTTGATGGTGTACTTGTTGAGCTCTATATATTCTATACATGTGCCAAGTGTCATCCTTCTTATGCACCATTAATAGGAGAGAGGAATAAGAATTATGGCTATGCCTTATGATACTTGCCTCTGACATCCCTTGAACAATCTTCTCAGTCTCACTTTTTTATATATATGGGCACCTATAAGGCTTGATGTTGGGTGATTGGCTCCCTAGTACTAGCTATTAAATGACATGATCTTGATCCCTTCTAAGAGGTAGTATTTTAGGCATACAAGTACAAAACCCATTGGTGATATTAATTATTTGTGGATATAGCTAGGTAGGAGTATTTCAATGATAGGCTTATAATGAAAATAATTGGAAGACAAATCCATTAGTCCCTTTGTTAAGCATCTTTTGCATTTGATGAGAGTTTACCATATATAGGGACTTTGCACACAACCCTCTTAGTTTGAGCATCCTTCCTTTTGAGTGAAATCTCATAATATTTGTTGGAAGTTCATTTCAATTTTCCTAATGTAGTGAACCACTCTACTCCCTACACTATATCTATTGCACTCATGGGAATAACAAACATCGAATAATTATGTTGATATTCTCCCATGGCTAATTTAATGCTATGACATTTTTCTAGACAAATGGTATTACCTCCATTTACAATTTGGACCTAAAAATTTGGAGTGAGAAATATAAAATAATTTAAATGAGTAGCTAACCTCTTGTTAATGGAGTCGTGAGTGCTTCATTATTGTATCAATACTATTAATCTCTCTTTCTTCAAGAAACCCACCACCTTGATAGTTTGTGGGGTGTCGGTTCTAGCAAGTGTATAACATGAAATGGTAGGTTGAGTATCTTTTGATTCACCATCTAACTCATTGTCACCTTATAATCTTAGTTACTCCTCTAATTCCTCGCTAAACCCTTCAATATATAAAAATATTTTTTAGTAAATTTTATGTCCTCGTCTATATTTTCTATCACAATTAAAATATAACCCTTTTGCTAACTTCTCTTCTTTTTTTGTGTGGAGTTAGCTCAGTATGTTTAGGAAGTGATTGTGTATGAGAGCTTTTATCTCTTATATTTACCAAACCTTTCCTTCTATTAGCCACACAATTTTCTTCTACATTTCTTGCCATAATCATTGTTTGACATAGAATATGGATGAAACATGTGCATCTCATATTTGATGTGGTTCTTTAAACCACCTATGAATAATCCTTCAAATTTTCCTCTATTAAATTCTCCACTCTTAAAGGAAGTTTTTGGAATTGATAATATAATCCTTGATTGTACCTATTTGTTTTAACTTGGTAAGTTGGCAAAAGGTATCTATCCATGAAACTATCACTATAATGTGTATTAATTTCCTCCTATAAAATACACTATGTAACCACACATCCTTTCTTTTTCTTCTCTCCACAGCCAAAAATATCAAATGAATTGATTAGGATCCAAGTTTAAGGAACACGATGAAGATAATTTTAATTGCTCCATATGGGAAAGCTAATTGGTAAGATTTTCTCCATTAAAATTTTGCATATCCATCTTTGGTGTGAAGTGCCTAGCTATAGGCTTATTAGAGTGATTTAATCCATCTTGGTATTTGATTCAAACCCAAAAGCATAATTTCCCTTACAAGTTTTTGTTATCCACGAATAATTGATTTTTTTTTTCTAGCCAATAATCTAGAATCCAAATATCAAATATCAAGATGGATCATCACTCTAATAACTCTATATCCATGCACTAGATTCCAAATACCAAATATCAAGATAAATCAATTATAACTTCTTAAAAACAAATTAGAATCTACATTATTGGCCAGAAAAAAAAATTGTTCTTTTGGAATCACTTAACTTAGGTACCTCTTGCATTCACTCTTTAATTGTTAACAAGATTTTATCCTTAATCTTTTGGTTCCTTCTTGAATTTTCTCTTGTATAGATTCATTATCTCTAGGACCAATCTCCTTAATTATGCCATCATCATTGCCTCTAAAAATTTTTCTAGGTGAAACAAAATTCTTTGCACCCCTTGTTGGAGGCCCCACCATGATTATAAAAAATGATTTTATAATAAATCACACAAAACAAGTCTAAATGATCTAAAAAAAATATTGTAGCTTATTTAGACCTAGTTCATTCCTTGCTAAAAAATATCCAAGAATTCTACTAATTTGTAGTCTTGGGGTGAATTTGGTAGAAACCCTAATTTTGTAATAACTTATTGAAAACAAATACAAATGGATTAAAATTAGGACTTCAAGTGGATCAATGTTCCCTTGTTGATCCCTTTATAATTTAGGGAAAAAATTGTTGATTTGTTGCCCTAGGAGCAAA
>VDFB02391495.1:0-14785 GCA_007258455.2 Sequoia sempervirens
CATAGGGCTTTCTAAGTTAGCTCCCATGTCTTCTTTGTTTGCATTTTTCATTTTCTACTTTAAAGTAATTGCTCATGGTATGGATTTAGAAATTCCTTTAAAGTGAGGGCATATATTGGAATTACTCTTTTTCATTTTCCCTTTTTCATGGTTCTTAGTGCAGCCTTCTTACTTCATACGATGCGTTTGTCACTCTCTAGATGACATTGGGTATATTTTCCTTCATGATCATGATCTATCTTAGCATATTACATTCCTCTTAGTGTTTTACCATACACACTACATCCCCTAAGTTGTGAATTTTCTATTCTTTGATTGGTCCCTCTCTTGGAGACATTAGGCACAATGTTCCTAAGTTAAAGATCTCATGAACTAAGCAAGACTTCTTTGAACATTCTTTTTCATGTTTCATTTTTTATTTGTTATATGGGCACCTTGCATAACACATCTTGCATGCATGTAGTGCCATTGTGTTTGTTCATGAGATCCAAGCATACAAAGTTTTCCTTGTCTCGTGAAGTTTGAAAATATTAATTTTATTTTGTGGCAACCTTTATTAAAAAGTTATCAGGAGGGTATAATCCTTGGTATGGTTGAGCAGGAAGCTCCATTCTCGAGTACGAATTTCCCCATAGCCACCTAATGTGCGGTGTGGAGTGACATACCGCCATGAGTGTATTTCTTTCACCTTCTAAGGGACTCTCAACCATGAATAGCCATGAGTTTCCTTGGGATCACCTCAGAGTGAGTATGTGTTTTATGTACAAACAACCTAGATCTGATCCACATCGGGATGGAAAAATGATTGAAGCTTGATCTGATTCTCTCTTTTCTTTTTCTTTTTATTTCTTTCCTTTTCTCCCTTTCATCTTTGGTATTGTATGATTGGCCTTGTCATTGCTCTTTATATCATTTTCATGTGTGTTCCCTTGTGTTTATGTTTGGTTTTCTATGGGATCTTGATCACCCCTCTTGATTGTTGTTGTCTCATCTTGCTAGCATGGGTACATTTAGATCCCTCTTGATGTGTGTGTTTGGCTACTTTAGTGTGATTTTGAAGCAGGTTCATCCTCTCACTAAAGTGGGGCTAAATGTAGCGTAGAAAAATGGATCTTTGGAAAATTTCATACTCATTTGGGTCTTTCTTGTGGATGTTGGCTTAGTTTTTCCTTGATTTAATGTTGTAATGTGATTAACACATTCACATTAGGTCTTGGGCCCTTGTGAACTAATAAGAATTATATGATTCCTTGCAAAAGTGTTGTGAAGTGTTGTAACACACCTTCACACTTTTCTAGGATCTTATTAATATATTTCACCTAAATAACCTCTTTTTATCATTTACCAAGCCTTATTTCAAAAATTTGTAACAAAATTTCACCTTTTCTAGGCTTTCCATTAATAATTGGACCTTTCTTATGCCTTAATTGGCCCCATTTTATATTTATAGGCCTTACTTAAGTGTATTTTTGAAAATAATCCCAATAAACATCATTTAAAATATCTAAACTTTGAAACCCACTTTAAATGCCCTAGGTGGGATCCATTCGCCATTAGGGGCAAATGATTCCCCTTTGGCACAAAATTCAAAATCAATTCAAATTTATGGTGGTTTTTTATTTTCTAAAATCCAAGGTCAGCTTGTGATGTATTTTTAGGAATATTGCATAATTAAGTATAAATATAGGGTTTTTCTACTCATTTCACCCCCAACAAACCAACCAATTAATCAATCCATCACTCAAGCATTCTAGGCATTTCAAGCATTTTCAAGTCTACATCCATTGGAGCTATTACTTGTATATCTGTAGAATTCTACTTCAAGGATTTGGTGAGTTGTAGCATTATCTATTTTCATTCATCACTTTCTCTCCATATTTTATTTTCATTTCAATGGTTTAATTACCAACAAGGGTTTTGACCAAGGCAAACCCCTATTCATTAACCCTACAATAATTTTTCCCTCTCTTTGCATGTGATTTGCAGGTCTAGGTTACATATTTGTCAAAGAGAAAGATTGGAAATGTTGTTAAAAAATTATCAAATCCATTCAAAGTTGTCAAAACCCTAAGAGAAGCTTGGAGAACACCTACAAGTTGAATTTGATAGTTTCAAACCCGAATCTGAACTAGGAGTAGAAAAGCAGACTGAAGGCTACAATTTTTTGTTTTGAATTTCCATAAATCTAGAGGTGCATTGATTCACCATTAGTGGTGAATGAGTCCCACTGCCTAGGCTTAAACATGAATTTTGAAGATCTAAGTACCCAGTTGTCTGAAACCTGTTCCGACAAAGTCTTCCCGAAGTAGGACTAAGTCACCCAACTTGGCTTATGAGTCCCAGTTGGAATGATCAATAGTGAATTTTTCAAGATTCTAGAGCTCCTTTACATCTCTTTCTAGTCTCCAGATGCACACTTTCAATTTCATAAGTTTCTATAATAGTTTCTTTACATTTATAGGTCTTTTTGCATATCACATTGTGTTTTCAAACATCTTGCATTTTCTAGGTTTACATTTGGTAGTTAATTTCCTTCATTAGTTTTCAGCCTTTAGGACAATCCCCTTTGACATATTTCAATCTCCTTTGCATTGGAATCTCAAGGGTTTGTTCTTGAGTGAGCCATTAAGATTTTTGTACCTCTCTCCTTTTAGGTTCAAAACCATAGAAGTGTAAGGGAGACCCCCACACAAAAATATTTGGTTCAAGAAGATATAGAATAATCATGATAGGATGGATTGACTCTTTGGATTTTATATGGGAAGCAAATTCATCCAAGAATAGAGCACAATTTCCTTTGTAGGTAGCAGAAAATCCTATTAGAGTAACATATTCCCCTATGAGTGAATGACCTGGACAATGTACTGACATGGATAGTGGGATCACCTAAGAAGAGCATGGATTTTCCTATGTAGGATGACCAAGGTGTATGGATGGACAACATATACACCTATGAGCTGAGTGGAAATGCCTATGAGGGATGACTGGGTGTATGGAACAAAAGTGGAATTGCCCAAGAGAAAAGCACATTTTCCTAACTAGGGAGGACCATATGGATGAGAAAGGTGGATTCACCCCTAAAGGGAGCATGATCACCTCTTTGGGGGATGATGGTATGGGTGAGAAAGGCAAATTTTCCCCTAAAGGGAGCAAAATTTCCTATTGAGGATGATTGTCTGAAAGGACAGACTAGATAATGTTGTATAATCGCCCCTATGAGGGTAGGTTCACCTATCCATAGTGCGGATTCACCTCTTTGGGAAGTGGATTCACCCCTATGAAATAGAGGGACTATGGAAAAGGAAAAACAATAGCAAACAAGAAGACAGTGGGAAAAGATTTACTCTAGACTAAAGACACTCACTAGTATCACACAAGAAGACGCGCCAAGCATGTGAACAACCCTAGAATTAGTAGTAAAGGTTTACAAACTTAATGTAGGCCCACCACCTTGAGGGGTTAATAATATGTTATAATTGTGTGGGAACACCCTTTCTCGTGAAGGTGGATAGGTAGAAATCCAATGGCAGAAGGTCATCAACAGACGCCACGGGCTAACCTTCTCTCTCTCCTCAAGAACTATCATAGTTCACCATGAGGATTTATATCTCAACCTAAGGGAGTACATGGTCAAAAGATTTAGGGTGTCATCCACAATCCCTACACTAAACCAAGCCACGAATAAAACATGAGTCTTAAACTAGGATGAACAACGAGCTAGGGGAGTCCTTGATACACCAGGAGGGTGCATGAACACCAACCCATCACAAGCATGGATCAAGAGCCCCAGTGAGGTACTGTAAACTTAGACCAACCCCGCACATCTTGACTAGGAATCACCCTAGTAACGATGCTTCACCGGATACAACGTGATTGGATTGGGGTACAATTTTAGTTCTCCCCCTTTTATATACCCTATCAGTTCGCATGGTTGAGATCATCCCCTAGGTGATGAAATCCTAGGGAAGTCTCCTAAAGGGAAGGAAGTGTTAGGAATTTTTGATCCCTAGGCTCACACGTAGCGTAAGGGGAGAGCATATGTGCAAAACTAACACCTCTTAGGTAGACTGGACTGGACTTAGGTCTATCTATGATTTTTGATCTCCAAGCTCACCAAACGATGCAAGGGGAGAGCATACATCGACAAGAGACCCCAAACACATCAAACAAAGTTATTTGACCCTTTAATTAAATCTGTATGCCTAGCTAGTATGAAAAACAACAAACTAATTAACTAAGGGGCTTTGATCATTCGACCTGCAAAAGATGCATTAGTAGTTTGATTGCCAATCTTCGTCAAGTGTGTGACTAGCTACACAAATTTTATTAAAACTCCACAAGCATAGATGAACAAGTGATCAGATTCGTACCCAAACCCAAAATAGACTGGAAGTTTAAATAGAAAAGTTTTTGTCTTGAATTTACCTCAAATCCACCTCTCAGGAGAGTATATTTTCCTATGTAAGACTCAAATTTTCCTTTGTAGGTCTTAGGTTCACCTATCCATAGATTTTCCTGTTCATAGATATGCCCATCTGTAGATACGCTCGTCCACACATACACTCGTCTACAGATATGCCTGTTTGTAGATACACTCATCTACAGTTAGGCTTGTCTATAGATACGCCTATATAGGTAGCTGATTCACCTTAGTGTGTCAGATGTAGGAAAGTCAAAGAAAAATATGTTGGAGTACAGGAAACACTGAGAGGGGGGTGAATTAGTGTTTCAATAATCAACTACAGCTCAATAGTTCTTAAAACAAATAATCTCTATGTAATCATTGAATGTTCAATTTCAAAAATGTAACCAAATGTGATAGCCAATAGTAGATCCTTAATCAACATGAAAATTAAAATGTTGCAAAGTAGATAAAGAAAGTGACAAGACCAAATTCTATGAAGCATAATCATCACATGGACCACAAAAGAATCATAGAACAACATTTTTCATGAGTGGAAAACCCTCATAGGGACAAAAAACACTAGACGAAATTCCTCACTGGCTTAATAAAATCCCACTGATTATAGAACCTCACCGGCTACAAAAATGCCTTACTGGCTACACAAAATGCATTACTAGCAAAGCCTCACTAGAAAACACAACTGCCTCATTGGAAAAGCATAGCCTCATTAGCTTTTTCATGTTACTACAACCTCACTGGCATTCATGGTAACCTCACTGGCTTTCATGGTAGTAACTACCTGACTGGAGAAAACAACATTTCTCATCAAATAATATTGTAAAAAAAAATACAAAGTATCATCTTTGTTTCACTGAATAGCACTTCTTGTTTGTCTCATTTGTAACTAGAGACACAATAATTTGAATGTATAAAGAATTACAATCTGCACTTAAATTGCTCACTCATTTCTCATTACAAATTTTCTCATAAATTACTTACAACATGATAATAACAATAAATGTAATTCATATACTCTGGCTATGTGATTTCAACATTATAATCAACCAACCAAACTATACTGTCTGAGAATAGTTTATAAAATACAAATTTCCTCATAACTAAATGAACCACCATACAGTGATACCTGTCACTGAAGTCCAAAGCCATTTCATGAAACATTTGAAACAATGTTAGTTTAAGCCACCTGAGATATGGTCGACAACCCTTGTAACAAATTTTTATGCAACCTTTGAAACTATACAATAGTGCACAGGTCAAAAATACCAATCCTGAAGTCAACTATCATAAAGCAGTAAAGCACAAAAGAAAACTCAATAGTTGTGAAGATAGACTACTTTACATAAACACCGGTTGAGAATACTCATGCTAGGGTTTGCAAATACAAAATATTTATAAACAAAACCTTTATGATTTCAAAAAATGTTGCCAAAATAAAGAAATTGAAACCAAAGTCTTATTACCTGAAACCAATTTTCTGCAATCACAATACCACCACCATGAGCATTGTCACTTCACCATCATGAAGTCTTCAAACCCTAATCATTGTCTCGTTCCCTAGCATGTTCAATGATGAACAACAATATCATATGCCCTTGAGAACCTTCCTTACAATAATAAGTGAAACATTATAATATGTGCAATAATCTTCTTGACCAAGTGCCTTTTCCAATGTCAAACAAAACACTATAATTGATTCGGAGGATCTTCACCTAAAATTGAAGTTTCTCATTTATCTTCATAAATGGCATCATAAAAAAGTGGCCAAAATTCTAACTCCAATGCAACTTGAATAGAGTCAAACAGAAGCTACAGAGTCCAAGATATGCTCAGTCAAACCTTGGTCAACCTTGGAGCCAAGTCAAAGAAAAAAAAGGGTCAAAAATTGACATTGTCAAAAGTGGTCAAGACTGGCATCAATGCGAAGATCTCGTTGCAAGCTTTCCGACGACATTCGTTTCACGAAAAATAGAGTTTGTTTGCATGAGATATGAGTAGTCAAAGTTGGGTTGACTTTGTTGACATCGACATGGTACAATCAGCATCCAGTCATCATCATCAGCCAATCACATGTTGACATGTGGCAAAATCGGGATGAATAAAAATAATAATAAAAATAATGCACCTAATCCTAAGCCTTAAAACAAGGAAAACAAAACCCACACCTACCTCCCACGTACATGCTTACTTGGGGAAAATTTTAAGGAGGAAAAGGTGGGCTTTACTTGGTAAAAAAAGTAAAACAAAAAAACTAAAATATTCCCCTTAAAAATATATAGTTTCAACCACTAAATTAATGGGTGGTAAGTAATAATTAATAAGCCCAAATTTAAAACAAAGTCCTCTAAAAGGATGAAACAAACAAACTCCCGTAAACAATATAATCCGGATATGACAAAAATTAAGGGGCTTAGGGATTTTATATGTTTTTTAAAAATAATGTAAAATGGGAGATTTGAAGATTTTTGTGTAAATAAGGGGGATTTTTAAGTTGTATTTGTAAAAATGGAGAGATAAGGTTGTTTTGTAAAATCAATTGGTTAGTAACCAAATTGATTAAATTTTCAATATAAAAAGGGGGGTTTAGAGGATTGAGGATTCATTGGGAATTATTCAGGTGTTGGAGACTTAGAGCATTTTGGAGATAATTTTTTGTTCCTATACGTCAGGAGAATGCTAGAATTCCATCGTGCTTGAAGGGAAGAGCTTGCAAACTATTGTAATGCCAATTTTTTGAAGATTTCAATCAGATCAGACTACTCTTTGGAGAGGGGCCTGGAGACGTATTCGTTCTTACGACGAACTTCGTTATCAAGTTGTTTACATTCTCTCTTTCTTGTCTCATTCTAAATTTTGATTTTGTTCATTTAATTATGTGTTGTTAATTTTAGTTTAGTAATTTGGAGTTTGGAACTATAATTGATATCCATTCTTAAAGCAATTGTCTTAGATCCTAAATCAGATCAAATTGGTATCAGAGCTGTGTTTTTACTAGTAGTGCACAATCGAATGCTAACGTGCTCCAAGCTTCAAAGAGGTGAAGGCAAACTTGAGGAATATAATCTTGAGAACGAAAAATGAAGGACTTCACCAACAATGGATGAAACTGAAGCTAGGAAAAGCACCGAGCAAGAGCTTGATGATAAGACTTTTCAGTGAGCCTTTCTTGACATGAAGGCAATGGTGGAAGAGCTATATGCAGAAAAGAAGAAGCACGAAAAGGGAGATTCTTCGAAGTGAGAAAAGAAGGAACATAGAAAGGACAAAGGAGGAAAAGATCCAGAAGCTCCATCTCCTCCATCTTCCCCTTCTCCATCTTCCCTTTCTTCTCCATCTTCCCCTTCTTCTTCTTCCTCTTCTACTACTGGTAATCCTTTCTAAAGAAAGTCTAAGCCTATTATTAAACTTGATGTAAAATTTGAATTGCCTAGGTATTATGGTGAGTTGAATGCCGAAAAGTTAGATGATTGGATCCAGCAGGTAGAAGTGTATTGTAGGATTCAAGGCCTAATAGAAGATGCTTTTATGATTCAGTTAGCCACTCTCTGGTTGGGAGGTACAACTCTCACCTGGTGGGAGAGTAGGACTCAGGAGGAAATTGCTCGCCATGGTAAGGTCAATATGACTAGGATGGAATTTATTGCTTCCCTTAAAAAATAATTTTATCCTTTAGGTTATATGCAACAATTAACAATGAATTGGAAAACCTTTAGGCAAGGTAAGGGTCAATCTATCCAAGATTACACTCATGAGTTTAGAAAATGGGCTATTGCTTTAAATGTTCCATTGTATACTTAAGATACATTACTCAAGTACATAGGTAGTTTGCATTCTTACCTAAGGAATACTATTATAATGTTGAGTCCTAATAATTTGGATGAAGTGTCAGTCCAAGCTACTCTTTTAGAGTCAAGGGGTAAGAACACTTTTAGTGATAATTTCTCAAAGAAACCATCTAAGTCTGAGGGGAAGTCTAAGGGTAAAGAAAAAGATAAAGGAAAAGGGAAGAAGACAACTACAGTTAAGAAGGAGGGTGATAAGCCCACATGCTCCCATTGCAAGAAAGAGGGGAATGATGATTCAAAGTGTTGGAAGCTTCATCTTGAATTGAGGCCGAAAAGATACGGAGGCAATAAAGGAAAGCAAAAGACTGCTACAGTGATTCGGCAAGATCTTGGACCTGACTCTGGAGATGAAACTCAAATTGTTGTTGTTGGGGTCTAAGGTAAAGGGAAAGGTATAATTCTCTCTTCTAATGAAAATGTTTCTAATGAAAATGCAAGTACAAGTAAAGTATCTAATCCTCCTAAAGCTGATAAACACCATAATGAATTGTTTCATATTTGAGTTGTAACTAAGCACACTAAGATTGATACATTATTTGATACAGGTTATCAAGTCAACTTAATATCTGAAGAGGTGGTAAATAAACTCAATCTAGGTACAACACCTCATCCAAAGCCATATCTGCTTGGATGGGTTTGCAATGATGCTCAATTGCAAGTAACAAAATAGTATAAATTGAAATTTTCTATCACTGTAAACTTTGTTGATGAGGTAGAAGTAGATGTTGTTCCTTTGGATATTTGTGGGCTTGTGTTAGGGAGTCCTTATCTATATGACAGAAAAGCAATCTTTTATAGGGGGGAGAATAAGTATCATCTTTTTAAGGATGGGATATAATACATTGTATGTGCACACAAAGTTAAGACTAATCTTGCACTAATTAATGTTGGTCAAATGAAAAGGCTGGTCAATTCTAGTAAGAACTTTGTGTTAATGCTTGTAAAACCCAAAGAGGATGAAAAAGATGAAGCATTTAAAGGGTGTGATCCTAAGTGTAAAATTGAGATGGTCAAAATATTTTCTTCTTATGATGACTTATTTCAGGAGCCAAAGGGGCTGCCACCTAAGAGAGAGATACAACATGAAATTCGGTTGCAGTAGGATGTTCCTCTTCCAAACATTGGCATGTATCGTTTATCAATTTTGCAGAATGAAGAAATCAAAAAGCATGTTCAGGAGTTGGTGGAAAAAGGAGTCATTTTTCCTAGTACATATCCTTGTGGTTCTCCAATTGTGTTGGTTCCAAAGAAATATGGATCTTGGAGAATGTGCATCGACTATCGAGCCTTGAACAAGATAACAGTAAAGAACATGTATCCTCTTCCCTGAATTGATGATTTACTTCATCAGTTAAAACATGTAGTTTATTTCACTAAGTTAGAATTGTGTAGCGGATATCATCAGATAATAATTGTAGAAGATGACATTTGGAAAACTGCATTTAAGAATAAATAGGGACTTTATGAGTGGTTGGTCATGCCCTTTGGGCTTTGCAATGCACCAGCTACATTTATGAGAGTCATGAATGATGTCTTTCATCCTTTTATTGATGATTTTGTCATAGTCTATTTAGGTGATATTCTTGTATTCAGTCGAACTTGGGAAGATCATGTAATTCATGTAAAGAAATTTCTTGATGTATTGAGAAAAGAAAAACTCTATGTAAAGATGTCTAAGTGTGAATTTGCAAATACATCTCTAGTGTACTTAGGCTATGTCGTAGGGAATGTTCAATTGAAAGTAGACCCTACGAAGGTTGAAGTTATTGTAAAATGGCCTAAGCCCAGTATAGTCACTAAAGTCAGAAGTTTCTTAGGTGTAGTCCAATACTGGAGAAATTTCATTGCAAACTTCTCCTACATTGCATCACCATTGCATGTGTTGACAAGTACAAAGACAACTTTTCAGTGGGGAGGTCCACAGCAAAAGGCCTTCAACACTTTGAAGGAAAATTTGAGCACGACACTAGTTCTGGATTTATCATATTTACACCAACTATTCGAGATCAAAATAGATGCAAGTGGATTTTCCATGGGAGTAGTGCTAATGCAAGGAGGTAAACCAATCTTCTATCATTTTGAGAAATTTTCAAGTGCAGTTATTAACTATCCTACTTATGATAAGGAAATTTATGCATTAGTTCATATTGTTAAAAAATGGAAACACTACTTAATGGGGAAAGAAACTGTAATCCACATTGATCACCAGCCACTTCAGTATTTGCATTCACAATCCAAATTGCAACAAAGTAGGCACTTTAGGTGGATGGATTTTCTTCAATAGTTTCATTTGGTAATTAAGTACAAAAAAGGTGCCCATAAAAAAGTAGTAGATATGTTGTCTAGGCCTCCTATTATGAATGCTTTGATTATTCTTAAAGGTAGTTACATGGTGCATGAAAGCTTTTAGGAACAATATACTAATGATGAAAATTTTAAGGATATTTATTCAGCTTTAATTGCAAGAAAATAGATAGAAGAGAAAGAGTACTATGTGTAGGATAAACTTGTGTATCATTTGGGCAAGTTATGTGTTTTGAAAGATGAACAAGAACATGTAATCTGTGAAGCTCACACCTCTTTGATTGCAGGACATTTTTCGGTATGTAAAATAGTTACTTAGTTACAAAAATATTGTTACTGGCCTAAAATGCAGGAAACTGTCACCAAATACATTAAGGGTTGTATTATGTGTGCAACTAGTAAACCAAGTAATAGAAAATTGGGGTTGTACACACCATTACTTGTTCCATCCCATCCATGGGAAAGTGTGTCTACAGATTTTGTTGGGGGTTTACCTATGTCTAGGAAGGTTCATGACTATCTTTATGTAGTATTTGATTGGTTCAACAAGATGTGTATCTTAATTCCACGTAAAAAACAAGTCACTGTTGAATTGATAGCTCAAATGTACTTCCAATTTGTATGGATTCATTTTGGGTTACCTACTTCTATTGTATCGGATCGAGATTCTCGATTCCTAAGGGAATTTTGGTCAATTTTATGGGGACTCATGGACACCAGACTGTAGAAGAGTACAACCTTCCATCCACAGATTGATGGACAGATAGAGGTAGTAAACATGATAGTTGCACATCTACTTAGAGGCTACTGTAGCAAACATCCCAAGTTGTGGGATGAGAGCCTTCATTATGTGCAACATGCTTAGAACCATGTGACACACTCTTCTACAAAAACATCTTCTTTTGAGACTTGTTTCCGGTTATGTGCCTAAGACCCCAATGGATTTTTTCTTGGAAAGATGAAGTTGAAGATGGATGCCATCATTCATAGAAGGATTTGAAGTTCATCCGTAAGGTCCCAAGAAATTCATCGTGAAACAAAGCACAGCTTGGAAAAAGAGCTAAGCTGAATACAAGTTCGGCCATGATAGCCACTAATCATCATCATTTTCAAGTCTAAGTGGATCGGGATTTTGGTTACATATCGCCATGAAAGAATGGCAAGGAAGGAAGCTCAAGCCGATCAGATATGGTCCCTTTGAGATTCTGGAAAAGATCAGTACAATGCTCTTCCCCTTAATCTTCCTCCATACATGCAAATATATTCAGTTGTCAATGTTGAGAACTTGAAGTTGTATGAACCTCCGATGATATTGGACAAGGAGACTGATATTTAGGTTCCATCAATGGATGATCTTTCACTAGAGTACATGTTAGAGTTGCCTAAAGATGTCATCCTAGACAGGAAAACCGGGACTTCACGAAGAGGAGCAGTTGAATACCTTAGAGTGGGACTAAAGGGGATGAATCCAAGCAAGGAAAAATGGATGGAGATTGGTAAAGTGAGGGAACTTTAGCCTCACTTACTTTCTGAGCAACTAGATTTTAGAGGTCCAAAAGCTCTCCAATGGGGAGGACTGATCCAGAGGATCTTCACCAAAAATTGAAGTTTCTCATTTATCTTTATAAATGGCATCATTAGAAAGTGGCCAAAATTCTAACTCCAATGCAACTTGAATAGAGTCAAACAGAGCTACAGAGTCCAAGATATGCTCAGTCAAGCCTTGGTCAACCCTAGAGCTAGGTCAAAGAAAAAAAAGGGTCAAAATTGACATTGTCAAAAGTGGTCAAGACTGGTGTCAATGCGAAGATCTCGTCGCAAGCTTTCCAACAACGTTCGTTTCATGGAAAACGGAGTCTGTTTGCACGAGATATGAGTAGTCAAAGTTGGGTTGACTTTGATGACATCATCATGGTACAGTCAGCATGTATGGTCAGCATCCAGTCATCATCATCATCCAATCACATGTTGACATGTGGCAAAATCTAGACAAATAAAAAATAATAATAAAAAAAATGCACCTAATCCTAAGCCTTAAAACAAGGCTAAAATAAGCCTCAAAACAAGGAAAACAAAACCCACACCTACCTCCCACGTGCATGCTTACTTGGGGAAAATTTTAAGGAGGAAAAGGTGGGCTTTACTTGGTAAAACAAGTAAAACAAAAAAACTAAAATATTCCCCTTAAAAATATATAATTTCAACCACTAAATTAATGGGTGGTAAGTAATAATTAATAAGCCCAAATTTAAAACAAAGTCCTCTAAAAGGATGAAACAAACAAACTCCCATAAACAATATAATCCCGGATATGACAAAAATTAAGGGGCTTAGGGATTTTATATGTTTTTTAAAAATAATGTAAAATGGGAGATTTGAAGATTTTTGTGTAAATAAGGGGGATTTTTAAGTTGTATTTGTAAAAATGGAGAGATAAGGTTGTTTTGTAAAATCAATTGGTTAGTAACCAAATTGATTAAATTTTCAATATAAAAAGGGGGGTTTAGAGGCTTGAGGATTCATTGGGAATTATTCAGGTGTTGGAGACTTAGAGCATTTTGGAGAGATAATTTGTTGTTCTTGTACATTGGGAGAATGTTGGAATTCCATCGTGCTTGAAGGGAAGAGCTTGCAAACTGTTGTAATGCTGAATTTTTGAAGATTTTAATTGGATTGGTCTACTCTTTGGAGAGGGGCCTAGAGACATAGTTGTTCTTACGATGAACTCCATTATTAATTTATTTGCATTCTCTCTTTCTCGTCTCATTCTGAATTCTAATTTTATTCATTTAATTATGTGTTTTTAATTTTAGTTTAGTAATTTGGAGTTTGGAACTGTAATTGATATGCATTCTTAAAGCAATCATCTTAGATCCTAAATCAGACAATTATCTCCAACATATTGATGAGCACACTATTATACTAAGAGGGGGGTCAATCAGTATAATATAATCTTTTACTTTTTCAAATTTAACAATCACAATAACAACAATTGCATAATACCAATAAGAACACCCAATTTACGTAGAAACTCTTACTAGAGAAAACCACAAAAAAATATCATTTTTATATAAATATCTTTTACAATCTTTGTAGACACCAACCTACAGAAGACACCAATCCCCTCTTATACAATTTGTGAGCACCAACCCACTGGAGACACCAATCCCCACTTGAGAATTTGTAGGCACCAATCCCCACAACTAAGCACCAACTCGGTAAGAGACACCAATCTCTTTGATATGTACCAATGTTCAACTTCTTCAATGGATGATAATCACTTCACAAAGATTTGAATAGATACTATTTCTTTCACAACTCTGAATACAATGATTTCCTTCTCACAACTCATTTCAAACAAATCTCTTCATGAATTTGATTTCACATTGATTTTAAATAGTACAAGATTTTCTTATTACAAATATGATCACTTCCCAAGAAATATCCTTCCTTCAAATTTTTTATCCAAATCATGCACAATCTTTTTTCAAATCTACATACTCTTCTTTTAGATCTGCATATACTTCCTTTTAAATCTATGTGTATAAACTACTAGTGTGTATTTGATATATCTTTCTTTTCAACACAACACATCACTCCTCCATCAATCACACCTCACTATCTCTTTATATATATATATTTCAAGAGAGGTGACTTCATGAGAAGACATCTTATACAAAGAGAGGCGACTACTAATATGCATGCACCCTTTCATAACATAATTTATTTTCCTTTATAAGTAATCATTGCGTCTAAAGTTTGATTGGTGCTCCCTTTAACTATTGCTTGATTGCATCCTTTAACTAATGCTTGATCTCTTCATAATATATAATAGTCGCTACCTTATGAAAAATATTTTCTTCCTTTAATATGGATTATTGTCTCTTATATCATAATCACTCCATAGTTAATTCACTCCTTTTGTCTAATACATTCACAACCTTCTCACAATAGATAATCATTGATTTTTAATGTATCTTATAATATGAAGCATTGTTTTTGTATCACCTTTTATATCACTCCATTTTTTATATTAATTATTACATATTACAAAACTTCAACCTTTGTTAACAACCTCTTATATATATATGCCTTTCTAATTGATGCTTTTTTTTATTACAGTCATTGCCTTTAATCATGAAGAAATTGCTTCCTTAATCACTTTTCATTACTCCACATAATCACAATTTTTATTACCTTTTCTTGGTTGACT
>VDFB02391496.1:0-24511 GCA_007258455.2 Sequoia sempervirens
AGTGTTGCATTCAAAAACCAAGCATATACTTATCAAGTTTCACTTTTTGAGAGAAAAGGTAAGTGAAAAGGAAGTAAGATTGGAGTATGTGCCTACTAAGGAGTAGATTGTAGATATCTTTACAAAGTCATTGCCTAAGGATACTTTTGACTATCTTAGAGGGAAGTTAGGGGTGATTACCCCTCCTAATCAGAACTAAGGATGAATTGCATTGCATCAGTTTATGCATTTCACTTAGTCAAATCTTTTTTTGGATTGATGTTGTGGTAGCTACTACTTAGGGGGAGTAGTCAAATGGTTCAGAAATTTAGATATGTGGTTCAGAGCTTGGAGATTCTTTGTCATTGATGTCAAAGGGGGAGAAGAGTCATGTGAAAAAATGGTGTTTGTTTGGAGAGAATATTCTTATGAGAGAAGAGTCATGTGGAAGAGTTGAGGAGAAAATGAGTTAGAATCTAAGGGGGAGTAAGTGTCAAGAGTTAGTTGCATTGATGGTGTTTTCACATCATGTGTTGCCATCAATGCCAGAGGGGGAGATTGTTGGATGTTATGGTTGTGTTGCTGATATGTGGACTTTCATTGGTATTCGCACTAATATAAATTATTCATTTAAAGTTGTATATATGCTCGAGGGATATTGAAAATTGTAAAGAAATAGGTTCTGTGTGATTTAGTGGGGTTGGCCTTATGGTGGTATGTTTTGTGCATTGGTAATCAGAGGTTGTGGACTAAAGGGTTTTTTTTTTAGTGTATCTAGTTTATCCACATCAAGTTTCAAAGATCCACATGAAGATTTGATTGAGTTATGAAGATTTTCATTCTGACAGTTTCTCTATTTCTTAAGTTAGTGTTCTTGATTGAATATGAGGCTATTTCAATTAGTTTAGTTGCCACATATGATTCTTTTTTGGTTCTTAATGTTTGTGGATGCTTCTAGATCTTTCTCTATCTTTTGCACATAAATTGAAGTTGTTTATACTCGTTGTTAAGTTTCTCTTTGTATTCATTTTTTACGTGTTCTAAGTGACATAGTGTTGAAGTGTATTTGTGGATCTTGAGAAAAGAGGCTAGTTGAAGTGTTTTCATATTTGAATATATTTGATTTATAGGTCCTCACTAAGTTGAGAATTTTGATTGTTTCGTGAAGCATTTATCTATTTATTTGGGCCGACCAGTTATATTCATTTTATTATTATTTTTGTGACTTATGCTAGCAAAGGAAATTTCTTGTTGTGGATATATAAGAGTGATTGTTTGTTTGAATTGAAGGACGCAGTGAGTGTGAAAATGTGTGTCTATAAATAATGTTCTAATCATTTGAAGGTAGAGCAGTGTGAAGAAAAGTGAGAAAGAGTAAAGAAGAGTGAAGAGTTGTTCATGTGCTTAAACTATAACTATGATCAAGCATGAGTAGGTGCTATTTTATCAGTTCAATCCTTGTGGATGGCTATAATCTGAATTCCTTTATAAGACAATGTGTCTTCCTTTGTAATTGGGAAGTGAGCTCTAGGCAGCACACCTAAATGAAAGTGCATTCCCCATATTTCATTATCTTTATACTTTTAACAGGGTATAATATTTTGGATTGACCTCCACCATGGTTTTTCCCCTAAAATGGTTTTCATGTAAAAAATCTTGGTGTTATAAGTGTTTTTGATGTGTTGATGATCTATGTTTTCATGCTAAATAATCAAATCTGAGAATAAAGTTGTAAAGTTAAATAAGTTTGAATTTTTTGGACAACTGATTCACCCCCCCTCTCAGTTGTCTGCTCTTGTATTTCCAACAAATCATGTGTTATGTGATGCTCTTGTGTTTTTGATCTATGCTTCATTGATGCTATCTTATTGTGATGATATTATTCATATATTGTTGGTATATAAGTTCACATAAGGTAATGTTTATAAGCATGTTGTGTTGGCTAAATTATTGCATCATAAAGAAGATGGATCTAATCATACTAATTCCATATTAAGGAAACTTAATTTTCATATTGCATATAAGTTTCAGATTTCCATGTTGTTATAGTCCAAGCCTTGAATCTCATCCATTGAATTCAAATTTGGATAAATATTGAATTTCTCAACAATTGGTATTGAACCTATTTATTTCTCATCAATTTCATAGGATCTTAGAATGGCCACAAGTCTTAGATCCTATTATAAGAAAACCGATCCCCTTTTGACCCTTCTTAATCCTTTGATCTCTCTAACATGGTTTTTTTCCTCATTTCCAATGTAAATAAACAAGGGTGTCCAAATTTGGATCCATCATCTAAATAATTTTCTTATGATTCAGGAAAAGAGGATAATAACAATAGACACTTAATTTCCTCATCTATCTTGGCATTAATGGATCATAAGTAACTTAGAATCAAATTAAATGCATTCACTTTTTTCCACAAAGTCCAAAAAGTTAATTTTTAATGAATATTTCATTTTATTTTTATATAATTTATTTACTAAACTCTTTGTATGGTAGATCTCACCAATCCTCTTCCATATTAAATATGTAGTAGACTCATTAAAAATATTCAATATGATAAAATTTGTAATCAACAACCAAATAATTCCTCATTCATTTTTGTCCAATACCTTGCAATTATGATTAAATGGACTATCTATTTATCTTTATTTGTAATATCTATTGACTAATCTCTCTCATCAAGGAAATTCTCCATTTAGAGTTTCTAAAGATCATAATTAGATTCATTGAATTTCTCAAATTCCACCTGAGGTGAACTTGCAATGGGTTCTAATATATAGAGATATACAAACACACAAACAAAGATGCTCTTATCATAATGTAAAAACTCAAAACATTTCCAAAAAGGATTTCCCATATTATCAATACGAAGGATTTGGCAAAAAAAAAAAAAAAATAGTGAATAATTATAACAATAATATCAAACTTGATGTAGATATTTAAGTGTTTATGTATAAGAAATATGTAAATGAAATGGAAAGCAAAAAATAAATCAGAAAACCATAATAAATTTACACATAACACTATATGTACTCAAGAAAAACTATAAAAGAAACTCCATCAAAAAGAGGATCAAGTATGTAGTAACTTTATAAAAAAATATTATATAATCAATAAAATTTATCTTTAATCCATCAACACTAGTGTACCTATGATAACATGAATATGAAACTAATACCTCATGCCTCCAATATATAGAATAATAAGAGAGGGGAAACCACACATGGTTTCCCAAAATAATGGACTGTCAAAGCCATGGTATTATGGAAAAACCCATACCCCACTTGAAGATCATCTTCTGAGAATTGTAAATCATAATCAAGGACTTCATATGGGCATAATCAATGTATCAAGAATAAAAAACTTAACTCTAAAGGAATATTTGACCAATAACTATAATGGATCACATCTTTGAGTATAATTTTCTATTACGAAGATCCCAAATCATGTAGATATTTTTTCCCATATGTATAGGTGCTAGTCATACTCCCTACCACCACCCAATGAACTACAATTTCAGCACCATGTGATTGTCATCAAATAAGGGAACCAGGTCCTACTCTTCATTGTCCTCACTCATGGAATCATTTACTACTGTAGGTTATAGTAACTCCTTGGCTCTTGGTGTGTTATGGTGTGATATCATATACCTTTGTAGATTTATAGGTATAATCAATGAATATCTAAAAAGCTTCCTCAATAGGTCATAGTAAAACAACAAAATAATATGGTCTAGGTAGCCTGTAAACCATCTATCTCTCTACATGTGGACCATCTGGTGTATATGGAATTATCATGCTATCATCCTCTATAGGGGTGCTAAATCAAATATATTTAATGAAAATGATCAAATTTCTAGCATTAGTAGAGTATATCCTTGTAATGCCAAAAATTGCATCCTATCTAATTTCACAATACATAAAACTCCCCTTTATCTTAATTAAATTAAATAATGCAATGTATCCTTCACCTGAACTTAATATTTTCATTAACCCTTTCATTTTTGGTTGTTTAAGAAATTTTTTTGTCACAGATGACCACACGCTACATAGAAATCTGCATGTCACACGAATGTCCCATAAATATTCCTACCTACATAGTCATTGAGGCATTACATTTATTTGCTTCCCATAAATTTTAACATCCTTGTAGCTTGCAAATGCATCAAAAATTCCCATTTGTATGTCCATATCCCAATTCAAACTTCTATTTTTGCATTCTACTCACTCTATTCGATCTCTCATTCATTCTATCTCATTATTCTTCATCTTTTACTCACTATCTCAATTATCAAGTTCTCTTGCTCTTTTTCTCTCTACAATAGCACTTTGGTTCTCTTGGCATGTCTTGGAGATTACATGCTCTTCCCAACATTTCAACATTCTCATTCATCAAAGGAGAGTAATTGTAATCTATCTCTATTTCATTATCATCTTTATTTTGATAGCATATTGTCTATTATCTTTATCTTGTCTATTTATTTTCTCTATCTATCTATCTAGTTGTCAGTGGAGGTGGGAACACCTATGTAGGTGTTTGACTAAGGCAAGCCCCTAAAACAACCCCAACCATTTTTTGGTTTTCGTGTGTGTAGGTTTTAAAGGTGTTGCTTCATGGGAGGATTCACTCATGGACCTCTTGCGAGTCTTATCTCTTTCCTTTCATTTCTATCATTCCCTTTCAATTTAGTTTAGTATACATTTGTTATCATTATTATATTATTCTATTATTTAAACACATTTTCAAGGTTTTAGTTATTGAATAGATAGTAGGTTCTTTGTGATTTATTGTGACAAACTCTATTTTTGGTTTGTATGAGACTATAGAATGCTGGGGATGTCTACATGTCTCATTGTCGTCCTTAGCTAGTAACTTACTAGTTTGTCTAGAAAACCTCGACGACCTACTCTTTTGATTTCTAAAACTCTTACCTCTTAATTCATCATAAAATACAAAATATAAATAATATCCCTTGTCTTTCCATTTTGTCACCTGAGCTTTAGTCCTTGAGGTATTCAAGGAACATTCACCATTGACAGGGGGTGTCAATTTTCCTCCTCTACAATCCCCAAACTATCACAATGTGTGTATCCCCTATGCATGTTTTTTTCACACATCACCTACAATCACAATGAGACTTCTCATCAATTGAGTGTACTGATGTGATCTAGATCTCACACTTATAGAAGCATGTATAAATCATCAAGAGATGTTCCTCATGTCACACATATTGTTCCAAGACATGGTAGAGGTGTGCTAGCATGATCTATCCTCACAAAAACATAATATATTCCTCCATGTCTTGTTTAGCATGGATGAACCCCCTATGCAAATGGGTGTCCAATAATCCATCAAAATACATATGGTAAGTGTCAAAATCATGACATGTTATACTAAGGTGATGAGTGCACTCTCCTACACCATCCATAATAGATATTTTTGGCTTGTTTTATCCTTAGGGAAATGTCAACCTAGTAAATACATTTATGCAACTTTCACATTGATCACAAGCCTCTGATCCACCATGGCTACATGCCACCCTTGAAATAATAGTTGAAGGATCTTGTATACATCCTTGAGAGTGATAGTCATCTCTTATATTGGGAGTCTAAAATTTATGTGTCTACATCGAATCTCTCCATAAGTGTCATCAACATCCTATTGATATACCACATCTCTAGCATGTGGTATACCTAGAATAGGTAGACTTCGCACATTGACATAACCTCTATTTATGTTAGAGTAATCATTGAACTTCACAATAGAAAGAGAATGCTACTCTCTCATCTATCTCTCATGGTTGGTGATTCATACATAATTCAAATAAAATTTTACATCAAATTTCTCCTTCCACATTTTTTTTATTTATATAGTATTTCTATCAAAATTCAAAATTCAAAATTCTCTACATTTTTTTTGGATGCTAGCATTTAGCATAGACCATAGTGTGTTTATAAGAATATAGCACATGTCCTAGATGATAGTGTATCCTTTGGACTCTAAAAAGTGATTGAAATGCTAGTATACATCCAAAAATCCTATGCTGACCTACAATCCTACAACTATCAAAATTTTCTTAGAAATTGATGTAGACCTGAGGCTCAACTCAATTAATATGATAACATGACTTTAAGAGGCATCTAACAAGGTTAAGATGACATATTTGGACAATCTAAATCACCCCCAAAGTTTGAAAAAAAAAACAAAATTTAGTTTTCCCACTTTCTCCCCTTGAACTCTAGTAGTAGTGCAAACCTAATTTTTGACTTCTAACTCCAATATCCTCCAAAAAAATTGGAAAAAAAAAGATGGATTCAGATACCCATTTCAAGGATATAAAACATGTGTAAGCCCCAAAATCAACTCCTTTGGACCAACATGGAGATCCAACACCCCTACCATGGACAAACCTAGTGAAATAGGCCTCTTTTTCAAAGAGAGTACCCTTCAAACTTCTCCAAACCATCTGAAACCTAGGGGAAATAGTTAAAATACTCAAAAACCTCCAAATCCACCATCAAATTCCTTTGGTATGGACAAAATCGGGCCAAACTTGAAAACCCTTATTTTAGGCACAATTCAAGAGGGTTTGTTGGATATGACACTTCCACAATCTCCTAGGCCCTAAAACCAACTCAAACATTGTCCATTAACCCCATACATGCTTAAAAGTTTAAAAAAAAAAAAAGACTCCCATACATATTTTATCAAACCCTAGACTGAAACCCCTTTATTCACATGCATTTCTCCACAAAACACTTAGGAACAAAAGGTTTATCTTCCTTATTCCTCTCCCTATGCTCTAACCATGAATCCTATATGTAAATTAAACTCCATAGGGCCCCTTACACAAGTTATAGTGGCCACATAAAGTGTAAGGGTCCTTTACATCATATTTAAATCACAAAACCCTCAAAAACAAGGTATATCGGTTGTGCACAAGAAAACACTTAAAGTAGACTTCAAACTCCTTATTAAGCCTTCAAATCAGATATAAATCAATGTTACCATAGAACACTACATAGGCAGAAATATTACACAACTTACATCAGCTTGTACAAATCTGCAAAATTAGGAAGAAACACAAAAAATTGAAAGAAACTCAGAATTTTTATTGTCAAGTCCTTGTATCTCGAATTAACAACCTTACAATGATGTCTTCATGCATTTTTAAAGGCCTCTCCATATCACTAACCAACTACCTTTTCAACTAATTTTTGAATCCCTTAGAACCATAGGGAACATAAAACACACCATTTACAACTTTTGTTAACATATACTTCCATACATTGAAGTGCTTAAACCTTTTGACCTTAAATGCATTGAAAACACCTGTTACTTCTCTAAAACCACACTAATGGCTTAAAAATAGCCTTATTACATTGACAAGACACTATTCTTGCAAATTTACATGTAGATTCAAAAACCTTCCTTCCAATGGCTACACAACAATTCCAAGTGCAAGATCACAACCTAAACTCAAAACCTCACCTTAAAACTTACTTAGGAGTCTAAAGTGACCTTATTCACAACAAATAACCTCAAAAAAACTTTATTCCTTGCTAAGAATTTCAATGCTCAATGATTAGTGCACCAATTGTAGGCATAAGGTGGAGGTGCTCCTGCACCATAAATTCATTAAAAATATAATAAAAATTATTACCTATCTTACTTGGATGTCCCTCTCCACCCAATCCCTCTACTAGTATAATATCATTATCTTAAATACTCGTTTGTATAGCATTTTATCTCTCTAAGGTCTTTGGAGTACTTTTGTTTGGTAGACTAAATAGTAAATATTTTTTCATATTTATAAAATAAATTATCAAAATGCAACCTTCTTCTTCTCATAACTTTTGGTAACAAGCTCAGGTTTTTGCGTAGTTTCCTCCATGCAAGTCTAGGCTCTTCCCTCTTCTTCATCACATTCTTTTCACCACATTATTACCATTTTTAAGTGTGACAATAAAAATAAAGGTGAATTTTCATTCTCTACCACCCTATTTATAAGTTGACGCCAATTTAAAATCACACATTATTGTTAGGATTTGGTGTTGTACACCATTGCAGAAAATATTATATTATAATTATTACACCCCATCTCTTAGTTACTAGGTTACTTTTACCTTCATGAGTAAATATGATGATAAATGTAAATTGTGACCTCAATATGTTTAATAAGTGAATGCAATATTGACATATGTATTAAGATATTATTGGTTTTAAAGGAATGATTATGTTTTACACTGATGGAAAATGAGATGAATGAATATGTATTTCAATATGACCACTTTAATGCTTAGATGATGCAAATGACTTATGATACAAAATTTCTTTATGTGAATGACTAACTACCTTTGTGATGCACTAAGTTGGATGTAGGAAGGAGTTGAGCCCTCAAGTATGAGAGGGGGAGTATCACTTAGGAGAAGAACTTGGTTTGGTAACCCTTAATAAGTCTAATTGAGCATACACACACTCACATCTTAGATTGGTTTAGTTGAGTCAATGGTTTGGGATTTGGTAAGTAAACTCTTGGTCATATGTTTGTGTATTGGTCTTTGATTTCTATTAGGTTGATAGGAAGATGGTGTTATTGTTTATAACTCCCTTGAGATAGTCTTGTCCATTTGAGTTATGATACTAAATGATTATGATTGAGTACCTTTATGTGTGTGGGTATGCATATATGTGTATTAGTTATACGTGTATATATGCATTTTTGATGATGCACACATATAATTTGTGAGTAATCTAACATCATATGTATATGCATATTTATATATTTATATATATGTTAATACATATATGGGTTGACATATTGAAAGATGATGTAGCATGTATTTATATGTATATATATATATGTAAGTATACATATAAATGTTAATATATATATATATATATATATATATATATATATATATTATAGTGATAAGTATTTATAATATATATAGTATTTATATTTGGAATAATGTAAAATAAGTTAAGGCACATAAACCAATGCATAGACTAAGAAATGAATGTTGCATAGAGCTAGTGCTATACTATGAAAATAATTATTTTATATTGCTAATTACATACAACCATATAGGGCATGCAATATGCAACATTATAATAAGTATTTGAATGCAAAGTAAATGGTAATAAGTGTAAAGTTAGCCCCCTTATATGTGCATAAAGCAAACATATGAATGAGTCAATGGAGACTATGAACCACACATGAAAATAGGAATATTGTTTATATGTTGCAAAAGAGAATGAATGCAAATTTTAATGGAGGAATAAGTCTTGGACATGCTATCTTTAAAGTAACTAATATATGGATATGTTGCACCAAATCTAAGGTATGTGAAAATCATAAGAAGTCTTTTTAACTTGTGCCAAAGTTTAGAAAATGAATATGATAACCATGAGACGAGTCAATATAAACTTGGAAGAAATATAAGAAGGAATTCAATTTTGCAAACCTAATAGGAAACTTGCTAAAAGGTTGTGTTGTCATTGACTTAGTAAAAGAGTCTTGTTGTCTCTTGAAATAAGTCAACTCAACCATTTGAATTTTGAGGACTATTGTGTGTTGCAAGCCATGAGTTAGTTAAGTTGAGTCATTGCATATACATAGGAAGGTGGAAAAATTGTGAGCTAGTTTGCAGCCTTGGATGCCCAATTTTTACTATATATAGAGGTGCAATATTTACCATTGGGACACACTTATCATTGTGATTTCTATGATGATATACTACTACATTTTCTATTTTAAAGTATTTTGTGAGAGCTTTGAGAGAGAGAGAAGATAGGTTGAACATTTGCAAGTATTGAGAGTTCGTAGTGAGAAGCTAGAGATTGTGATATGTTGAATATAGGAGTTGCAAGTTGCTATGTGCAAGTTGAGATAGGAAGGGAGATTTATCATTTGGAGCTTATATACATGCATGCTAATTTCTATTCCTTTGTTATATATTGGAAAGGTTAATTATTTATGTTTTCCAAGTTGGAAAGAAATCATTTAAAAGTGTGTTGTGATGTTTGTTTTTTCTTGCACGTTCTTAGTTGTTTCTTTCTTTGGTGGAACCTATCTATTGTGTTAATACTTTTATATGCCCTATATCAGAATTTATATGATAGTGTTTCTATTTAAACTATACGTAGTTTGTCTATACTTGATTGATTATTCATATCTCCTTGAAAGTAGGAAGAGAGTCTTGTCCCTAGGGTTAGGGTATAAACTTGATGGTTATATCTATATTCAACAATAGGTTTGATAAAATATATTTTATGATTATGTTATTTTCTTATTTTATTTAAGTTTCTATTCATATTCATGAAAATCAGGACTCAAGTTTTGGCAGCCCATAGCCATATTGAGAAAAGGGCTTGTAGGTGCAGAAGCACAAAACCTTCTCATATTAATGCCTTCAAATTATATTCAAATATATTAAACATTGTAAACATGAGAATATTTTAGGTATTTTGAAAGAGAAGTTGGTTCATGATCACTTGATCATTACATCACTTTTGTTTGAAACATTAGGTTGAGAATAACATGTTTGGTTTGGTTGTTTACTTGATTGTTGCTTCAAGAAAATAGGTTTGAATTAACCTATATGATATGTTTGATCATTTGATTGTTGATTATATCTTTGATTGAAGTCATTTATTGTTGAAAATTATACTTTTGATGAGAGTCACTTATTGTTGAGATTGTACTTTTGAAATAGATTCATTTAATGTTGAGACATTATGAATACCTACTGGTTAATTAGGTTATTCCTGAGGTTAGGATAATCCATGGGAAAGGGGATAACCTATGTATTTTAAGATATTTGTAGCAATGCCAATTAAATATGAGATAATGGGAAGGTTATTCCTGAGATTAGGATAATCCATGGGAAAGGGGATAACCTTTGTATAGAATACTAATGGTAAAAAAAATCAATAAATTAAGGTGGTGAAATAGATGACTCTCACTCAAAGTACTAGGTGATAATATTTGGCCAAAGTAGTGTAAGTAACCACTATTTACACTGTTAGTTTAGTGTGATCCGATTTACATACTAGGCTGGGTATATCATACATGTAGTTGTAGCCACATTATGGTATCTCTAGATATGTAGGACACACCATTATGCTCAAAAAAGGCTAAGGAAGAATGAGGTTACAAACCAATATTTTCATCGAAGGGAGGGCCATCTCACCAAGTTTGGTAGATGTGCAAAGGACAGTAGTAATTCCATGGTTGGTGAAAAAGTGCTTGAGTGATACTTATCCTCATGTAGTTGGTAGCCAATATTTGGGAGGACATTCTCAACCATTTATATTTCTAGTTCATGTAAGCTTGTTGAAGATATGTATGTAATCATGTATACATCTATATGGAAGTTGTAAATGTGAAATGTTATCCTAAATATATGTAAAGTGAAATCATAATTGTATTGATGAAATGATTATTTGATTATGCAATGGAAAAGTTTAGAAAGGTTATCTTTCAAATGGTGCATTTATTATTGAAAAGAAAAGAAAATTTGTATTTCTCATAATGTTTGATGCATAAACTATTCACTTGTGGGTAAAACATAGTAAAATTACTGGGTAGAACAATGGGCATGTTACATGTTATATCAGAGCTACCAGGTTCAACACTGGAACCTATGAGCTCATTACATAAGTGATATGTAAACCTTATTGAAATTTAATGGAAAAATGTTTCTTATGCCATGATGGAAAGAGGAAAAGAACAAAGGGGAAACAAAAAGGGAAGTTAAGATTATTGAAAACTTGTTTAAGTATGGCACTATGAAAGAATTGTCCCAGGGTTTTAAGACTCCTAAACCAATAACTTGATAAGATACACCTTTGTATTGCAGAAGATATGCAACAACGTTCAATAGGAAGGTTATGGAGGATTAACAATGAGTACCTTCTCCCTAAGAAATAATTTAAATGACTCTAAGAGATAGAAAGAACTAAAGTAATTCCCCTTATTGATAGAAACATGTAGACATGAAGAGTCAAGTATTTTGGATTAAGGATACTATGAAGCTATACGTGTGCTTTATGAAAAGGAACTAATTGATAGCATATAATGGAAACATAGTTGAAGTAAAAATTCAGCATTTTGGGAATTAAAATCAACTAGAGAGGTATCCAGGAGGCAAGATAACCCTTTACAAACTTGATTTAGTACTAAGTTAAAATCTTGCAAAAATAATCAAAATCAAGAGTGAAAGTTGGCACCTTAAAGTAAAGGTTAGAGACCAAAATAGTCAAAAAATTAGCATCCTACAAAGAATAAAATCCAACATGACTCCACCAACTAGAATAGGCAAGGTCAATTTTGGGTTCTGATTTAAAATGGGAAAAGAAACCAAATAACCTTAAAGTATCTAAATTTATGAGAAAGTGGAATTACCAAGAACTTGGAAAAAATTACTTGGAAAGATGATTACAAGGTAAAATCTTGGAAAGTAAATTAGACAATTTGGAAAAAGGGCTTAGTTAGAGCATCGTTTGGTTGAATATCAAATTGAACTTACTGACTTATCAACAAAAGTAAACTTATGCTTAGATCTTTAAGTGATCATATGAATATGTTCCAATGGGAAATTTAGTGTGGTTAAAAGGCTATTGTATACATGGAAAAAGAGAATTGGAATGAAATACTAGAGTATCTCTTAGCTTATAAAGTTGGTGATTATTCATTAGATCTTGATATTATGGATCCAACTATCAATTCTAAGAGATTGAAGGTGATAATGAACTAGTTTTGAAAACAAAAATCATATTTAAGGTAAACCATGAGGGTAAAAAAAAGCAAGAATAGTTAGTCAACTATCAAAAGCCAGCAACAAGGACTGTTAAACCAAATCAACCAATTTGGAGAGAATAGATGATTGTTAAAATCTCAACTTCAAGATGACCTAATGTCTTGGAAACACTAAGGGGGAAAGAAGGAGAGTATATGCTCGCAGATAAGTACCCTTTTCAATGAGGTTTAATGTTGTATCTCTAGAAGGAGAGAATTTTTAACTAAAGCCCTGAACTCAATGACTAGAACAAGGTTGGTAAAGTTAAAAGGGTTAAGGTATTGGAATTTTTGGTGAAGGTAGTGGAAAGGTCAAGAATTTTGACCAAAGGGAAGGAAATATTTACAACACAAATTCTATACGTAATTATTTCAGAAGAACATTTTTTTATTATCATTGATACCGTAGAGAAAGATAGGCAGTATGCTTAATCATGAAAGGGGAGATTTACATAATCATGAATTAGATTTATCGAGAAACATTCATGCTTGGTAACTAGGTATGTAATAATTGTTGATATATTTTGGAAGATAATATCAACCAACATGATTTAACAAGAATTATTCCTCGAACTAATATAAATGCTCACTAGAAGAGATGGATTGATCTAAAACTTGGACTACGACTTTGAAATGACTAACTAGAGAAAGAAATCCAAGATATGGATGCTTAGGATGAATTATTCATATCTCTACAATAATATCTAAACATTATATTTCAAGAATTAGATGTGGCATAATTCCATGGAAGAATTTTCACCTTGTCAGTATGGACTATTATGAATCAAAGAAAGAACCTATGTACCCATTTTTTGGAAGATTAAAGAATGAATGAGATAAACTGATGTCGTATTCAAGAGACATGGGAATGAAAAAATATTTTTTGGATGAGGAACCACTATAATTTGGAAGGAGACAGAGTAATATGCTGCAAGGTATGTAGCAAGTTGTTGTCTAATATGCCAGAGAATGAAGTTAGTATGTCATCATTGGCAGGATTTGTATACTATCAGGGAATTCCAATGAAGAAGTGGTAGATCATAAGAATAGTTTTGATATTTCTATGTCAACGAAACTAGCATAATTTTATGGTGGAGAGGCTCACCAAGGTAACCAATTTTTATTGGAAATTTTGATTTATAGGATATCAGTCCTAATTAACAAATTGTGTAAAGCAGTTGCTTAAATGCTCCTGAGAATGTTATCTCAGAATGGGACATACAAGTAACATTAAGGTTTTGTGTAAACCATGATCGCCTTGTTGGAAAATAAATCAATTGAATGAATGCTCAATTTATTACTTTAAGTTAGCCAGTTAGGAAAAAGGGATAAACCAAATCTTGAAGGATTTGTGGAGTACTTTTTTATAATAAACTTCCATCATAGAAATTTGATCGATTTGAAATATTATATGGGAAGAAGGGTTGAATTCCTAAAAGCTAGAAGAATCTATGGAATATGATTTACATTAGACCGAAAATGTTGTTATAAAAGGAAAAATATATTGAAATGATCAGGGACACTTTTTTGATACAAAGAATGAGTCATGAAGGTATTACTGACAGGTGTCTAAGAGTGGTGTTATTCTCGAGATGGGAAGTAGTCAAGGGAAACATTATTATGCTTAAGGTAAATGGTTGTGTTTATTATGGGTAGTCTTGACTTCTAATTTGTCAAATAATGTTTAGACTTGTAGCGCCTAATCATGAAAGTTGATGATAACAGTATTATTTAATGAAACAATAGAGTAATCAATCAAATATTAACTGAACAACCAAGTAGTTCCCATTGGCATGACCTAACATACATGGAATTTTCTAGCCAATACAAAGAATAAGATCCACTAAACAAAAAAATATTATCTATCATTCTTATCTACAAGCAATTTTGAGCAACAATTTCATCCTATTTATCATTTTACATTACAGTTGTTCCAATTTGACTCAATGAGGAGACATTTTTTACTAATCATTAACATTTGGGGAAAACTATTCCAAAATAGGACAAACCACAAAACATACCTTCTTGTAATACATTTAAGTTTCAAGAGCTAAGAGAAAATTCAAATCCTATGCTTCAATAGTTAACAAAATTTTTGACCTTCAGAGTGACACTTTTAGTCAATATATGTTTTTTTCCTCTCCTTAACTCTGTAGAAATCTTCAATACCTTCAGTCATAGGAGAAAATTCATTCATTACGCTTATAAAATGGGCTTACTGAAAATTTCCATGTTTCTTTTTAATTGCACCAATTTACAAGTAATATTATTGTAAATGCCTAAACCAGGTGTCATTTTAAACTAGATATTTCCATTTTGGGATGATGTACCCATTAGGGTAAGCCGAAACACCACAATTCCAATGTTACATGTATCTAAAGTGGCATTTGACATGTAATTTTAAAACAAAATCAAGATTTGAGTCTTATGTTCACTATGAGAAATGGGAGCTCAACCTTAAAGATGATGGCTTGTTGTTTTGATCAAGTAACCACTCCCTTAACTTCAAAAATAGTCTCCTACCACCTTCAATGTGATTAGAGCCATCAGTCACAATGTAAATAAAATGCATTGGTAACAAATTCTAACCAATCCCCAAATTAGTTGTTTGATTAGTCGCTATAGATGAGGATTTCGAAGCAAAATTAGTTAATACAGATTTCAAAGTAGTGGTATGTAAATATGTAAGAGGGAAATACCGAATTCTATCTACTTCTTTTTGAAGATAATTCAACTCATAAAAAATTGACTACTGAGAGCTATTGGTTGCATTTTTCAACATTCAAAATTTGACAGGTTCTTCGGGAATATGAAATGCCAATTGGAGAGGTGTCGTGATTGATTCTAGCATTGACAAGCTAAACTCTTTACAACTACAAATAGACACCCCACATTTAAGTATCAAATAATAATGAATTTCATTATTGTTTCTTTTGAAAGTCTCGCCTAGTAGTTCAAGAAACACTTTCTATTGCTAAAAGAGAGATTCAAATTAAATACTTGTTTCTATATCAGATATTTCTTTCAAGCTTGTTTTCATTTCCCCAATTTACTGTTGTAGAATACTCAAACTCTCTTTCAATGCTACTTTTACCCATCCCTGAATGAGGGTTTCTTTTTTGCATGCACATGGGTCATTAGTATCACAATGGCAAAGGTAATTGAAAACAAATTTTTGTTCTAGGCTGAATTAAATTTAAATATTTTCTTCCACTCTCCACCTAGCCACTCCCAAACTCATCACTAGCTCACTCAAAGTTGCATCTCCTTTGAAAGCTCACACGGAGCAATTTTTTTTTTGGATCACACAAAGCATTTCATGACTCACACAGAGTTGGGTTGGCTCACATAGAGCACTAAAATATTTGAAACCAAAATAAATCTTGAACTTTCTTTACCAATTTAAAATTTCACTATTGAACTAGATTTAATTAATCCTGAATTTCATTGTCAATCTAAAAATTTCATAATTTGAATTGAAATAAAAATTTCAACATGAACTAGCTACTTTACCTCTATTTTTTTCCAATTTTGTTCTCTTCCCTTTCGTTATTCCTTTTTGCTTCTCTTATTAGCTCTCCATCCTCCTTCCCCGAAACTATTTTCTCCCGTTTCTTGAAAAAAAATCCCAAGAAAACCCAAAGAAGTAGGAACTATACAATTATTAACTTATTATTCTACCTTATAATCTATTTTATAATTAAAACAATCTATTTACAATACTTTTTTCAAATCACCAAAACCTCATATTTATTAACATTTCATAATCTTAAACCAAACATAATATCAAATATTCAATATTCATCTTTAGTCTTATCACTTTACCAATTAAAGATCCCAACAAATAAAATTGCTATGCCCCTACATCACTCCCCCTCTAAGCTCTTGACTTCCTCCTAGAAGCTAATGAAAAAGATAAGGAAATAAAAATTTCATTATGTTAGTATCCTCCCAAGTAGCAGATGACTCGTCATAGGGGTTCCATTGGACCTTGACTTGATCCAGCTACCATCCCCGCAGGCTCAGTGTTTTGTGTTCCAAGATGTGAATTGGCTTAAGTGTTAACTTCCCATCCTATGCCACCGGTATATTATCCCACTCCAATACATGAGAAGAATCTGGTACATATTTCTTAAGAAAAGATATATGAAAAACATGATGGATACATAATAAGTTGGGTGGTAGTGCTAAGCAATATGCAATTGGGCCTATTCTTCTGAGAATATCAAAAGGACAAACATATCTAGGTGCTAATTTAGAGCCTTTCCCATAATATATAGAGCTCTTAAAAGGTATCACTCTCAAGAAAACTTTCTCCCCAACATGGAATTCTTGATCCACTCTCTTATTATTTGTGTACTACTTTTATCAATCTTGAGCTATCTGCAATTGCTCATGAATACAGATCACCTGTTGTTCCAAATCTCTAACCAGTTCAGGTCCAATAGCAACTCGATCCTCTAATCGATCCCAACTTAAAGGAGTTATGCAAGGTCTACCATAAATAGCCTCATTTGGTGCCATATCAAGATAAATTTGATGGTTATTGTTATAAGAAAACTCTACTAAATGAAAATAATCCTCCCAGGGGGACTACTGATCCATTACATACATCCGGAGCATATCCTCCAAAACTTGATTTACTCTTTTAGGTTTTCCATCAGTTTCTGGATGATAGGTAGTGCTGAAGTTGAGTTGAGTTCCCAAGGCTTGTTGAAGTGTAGTCCAAAAGGCCAAAATGAAGATAGGATCCCTATCAAAGATTATTTTCCTAAGCACACCATGAAGTTGAACTATATCACAAAGGAACACTCTGTCCATTGAAGCAACATTATAGGAACAACTCACTGGATAAAAAATTTCTACTTTCGTTAATTTATCCATAGTCACCATAATGACATCATTCCAACAAGTAGTGAGTGGTAAACCTACAATAAATTCCATTGAAATAACCTCCCACTTCCACTTAGGAATTGCATGTGGGTACAATAGACATGTTGGGTGTTGATGCTCTACTTTTAATCTTTGACACTCTAAACAACTAGCAAAAAAATATGTGATATCCTTCAGCATCCCTACCCAAAAGTACAACTTCCAAAGATCCGCATGCATTTTTTTAACACCAGGATGAGCAGCATAAGGTGCCCAATGAGCCTCAATCATAATCAAAACTCTAAGATCTCAAAATAAAGGAACATATATACATCCATGATGTCAGAGTAACCCATCAACATTCAAATAATAACCTTCAAACTTACCAAGTTTAGAGGACTCTGGAATTGAAAAATCCCATGGTATAAAGCATCTTGAGGTAATAGTCCTAAAACACACGCTCTAAGATTGGTCTTAATAGTCAGGGCTAACAATTCATGACGCTGCCTATTGAGAGCATCAGTTACAACATTCTCTTTCCCTTTAATATATTGGATCTTGAAATTGTATTCACACAAAAATTCCATCCATCTACATTATCTAGCATTCAAATTAGGCCGAGAAAAGATATACTGCAAACTTTGATGGTTTGAATGCAATTCAAACCAATTCCCAAGTAGGAAATGTCACCATTTGGTCAAAGCATGAACCACTACTACCAATTCCAAATCGTGCGTTGGATAATTAAGCCCATTATTCCTTAATTTACGAGACTCAAAAGATATGGATTGTCCATCCTACATGAGAACAAATTTGATACCTCCAATAGATGCATATGTACAAATTACAAAGTCATTAGTAGGGTCTGGAATAGCCAAGATGGGTGTGCTACTAAGCTTTTCCTTCAAAATTTGGAACGCTCTTTCACATTGTTCAAACTAGACAAATTTCTTGCCTTGACATTGGAGAGATGTGATTGGGTGTGCAATCTTGGAAAACCCTTCTACAAACTGTCTATAATAACCAACTAGACCCATAAAGCTTCTAACCTCAGCTACATTAGTGGGAGCAGGCCATTCCAAAATAGCCTGAATCTTGGAAGGTTCCATGGAGATACCATCACTAAAAATAAAATGTTCCAAATATTGGATCTCTATTTGGAAAAATTCACACTTAGCATTGTTTGCATATAACTGATTTTCCCGAAGACACTGTAACACCTGTCACAAATGCTCTTCATGTTCCTCCATAGTGTGTGAGTAGATCAATATATCATCAAGGAAAATGACCACAAATCGATCCATAAAAGTTTGGAAAACTCCATTCATTATACTCATAAAAATTGTTGGCGCATTAGTCAACCCGAAGGGAACAACAATAAACTCATAATGATCATATCTTGTATGGAATGTTGTTTTATGTATGCTAGCTTCAACAATTCTCAATTGGTGATATCTCGACTTAAGGTATATCTTAGAGAAAATATTCACCCCCTGAATTTTCTCAAACAAGTCATCTATCCTTGGAAAGGGATAACAATTGATAGTGATCTTATTAGGTCTATAATCTATGCAAATCCAAAGAGTTCCATCCTTCTTCTTAACAAAAATCATAGATGCACCCCACAAAGATACACTAGGATGGATGTGACCTTTTTCTAACAATTCCTGAACCTACAATTTAAGTTCTTGTAATTCTTGTGTGGTCATCCTATAGGGGGCATTAGAAATTGGCTGAGCTCCAAGAACCAAGTCTATGTGAAAATTGATTTCCCTTTTAGGTGGCATACTAGTTAGTTGAGGAAACACATCAACAAACTCATGAAGAATAGAATGATCTTCCAACATAGTGTTAGGTTTTTCTTTCAATCAGTCACTGATAGAAATAGCAAAGAATTGACACCCCTTCCTCATACATTGCTTAAGCTGCATTGTTGAAATCATCCTAATGGATACTAGTCTCTTGATTCCAGAAACAACTACCTTATTACCCAAATCATCCAAACACTCAATAGACTTGCTTCAACAATCTATTTTAGCTTCATGACCATTCATCCAATCCATACCTAATATTACATCATAATACCCCAAAGGTATCACCCTAAAATCAGTTTTGGTAGAAAAATAACTAAGCTCTAACTAACAATCTTTAATTTGGTAGAAAAAGAACTAAGCTCTAACTGGCAATCTTTAACTAGAGAGTTAACTAACATTCTAGCTCTGGAAGCTAATTCCACATCCCACTGCATATTTTTCTTAGAAACCACAATCCCACAGTTGATGGGGAAATAAATGAATTTGTTGCTCTTGAATCGAAAAGAACAGATACAATAATCTTACCAATTTTTATGGGAACTATGACGGATGCTTGATGATCAACTTGTCAGTTTTCTATTGCTGCAAAAACTCGATGAGATTTTCCAATATCACCCACAGTAGGCTCAAAGGTTGCTGACTACTGGACTCCTAAAATTGTCTTATTATGTGGACATTCCCATGCAAAGTGTCCCTTAACACCACAATTGTAACAAGTGCGGTTTGAATTAGATTGGAAAACTGATCTACCAGTACTAATTTGATTTCCTCATGTATTCTATTGGGTGTGAGTTGTTTCATTGTATTGTGTCTAATTCCTCTGATCTCCTCCCTGAGTGGGGTTTTTCAATGACCTAACTAAACCTTTTGGTGAGGACCTAGCTTTTTTATTTTGTTTTGACTATGTTGGTCTAGAAGAATAAGATGTCAATCTATTTCCATCCCTAAGAGAACAAAATTGGTTATGATTATGTCACTGAAATGAACCCCATTGTTGGTCCTAATATCTCAGGTGGATTTCTTCTACAATAAGTTCTTTCTCTACTTCTTATTTTATAGTGGTGGGCTCAAACATATGTATCGGTTCTACTATATTTTGATTTAGTCCCCTAATAAAATGGTTTACCATTAGCTTCTCATCCTGAATGTAGTCCACATACCATGACAACTCAAATGATTTTCCCTCATATTGTGCTACAATCATTCCTCTTTGTTGTAGATCATGAAATTCATCATTTTTTTGTTGTTGGAAATGCTATGAAATGTATCTCTCTTTGAAGGCCTCTAAGAAGGTTTCCCAAGTGACATTTTCAAGGCTTAAATTCCTTTTCCTCTCCTCATATCGTCACCAGGTGTCTGCACTACCCTTAAGTTGATGAATTACTAGTCTATCCTTCATATTACTTTCATAGGTCTTCAATGCAAAATTCTTTTCTAGACTTATTAACCATGCTTCTGCCTCTAATCCATCAGTAGTCCCGAAAAATTATTGTGGCTACAATCAAAGAAAATTTTGTATAATTTTTTCCATATCCACCACAACCCCCCCAACTACCTGGTTGTTGCGAGGAGGTGGAGGGCAATGCCATGACTCTCCTTCCTCAACATGTTCTATTTCATTGTGGCAGGTACTTTTATTTCTTTCTCGAGGCACAAATTGGTGTTCTACATTTTGATGCTATTTTGGCACCAATAACCTTTCTTGTATCACATTTACCATATTTTGTATAGCTTGGAGTATTTGTGGCCCTTGATCCATTGGTTCTTCAGGTTGACCAAGTTGATTTGATGACATTCTTTTCTTTGTCTACACAACAAAATGAGTTATTTCTGGCAATTTTACTTTTCCCCAAAGCCCCAGTGTTGGAATCATGGTGTACTAATACCTTAGTAATGCCTAATCATGAAATTTGATGATAGCAGTATTATTTAATGAAACAATAGACTAACCAATCAAATATTAAGTGAACAACCAAGCAGTTCCCATTGACATGCCCTAAAATACATGGACTCTATTATCCAATACAAAGAATAAGAACCACTAAACAAAAAAAACATTATCTATCATTCTTATCTATAAATGGGTTTGAGCAACAATTTCATCCTATTTATCATTTTACATTACAATTGTTCTAATTTGACTCAATGAGGAGACATTTATTTTACTAATCATTCATATTTTGGGAACACTATTACAAAATAGGACAGACCACAAAATAGACCTTCTTGTACAATACATCTGAGTTTTATGTGATATGAGTTTCGAGAGCTCAGAGAAAATTTGAATCCTATGCTTCGATAGTTAACAAAAAATTTCACCTTGAGATTGACACTTTTAGTCAGTATCTATTTCTATCCTCTCCTTAACTCTATATAAATCTTCAGTACCTTCAATCCCAGGAGAAACTTTCATTCATTATGCTTATAAAATTGGCTTACTAAAAATTTCCATTTTTCTTTTGAATTGCACTAATTTACAAGTAATATTATTGTAAATTCCTAAACCAAGCATCATTTTAAACTAGATATTTACATTTTGGGACATTGTACCCATCAAGGTAAGCCACAACACCATGATTCCAATGTTATATGCATCTAAAGTTGCATTTGACATGTAATTTTAAAACAAAAGAAAGATTCGAGTCTTATGTTCGCTATGAGAAATGGAAGCTCAACCTTGAAGATGACGAATTGTTGTTCTAATCAAGTAACCACTCCCTTAACTTTTAAAACAATCTCCTACCACCTTCAATGAGATTAGACCCATCATTCACAATGTAAATAAAGTGCATTGGTAACAAATTTTAACCAATCCCCAAATTAGTTCACTCAAATTAGTTGTTTGATTAGTCACTACACATGAAGATTTCAAAGCAAAATTAGATAATATATATTTCAAAGTAGTGTTATGTAAATATGTAAGAGGGCAATATTGAATTCTATTTGCTTCTTTCTGAAGATAATTCGACTCATAACAAATTGACTATTAAGATCTTGGTTGCATTTGTCAACATTCAAAATTTGACGGGTTCATCAGGAATACAAAATGCCAACTAGAGAGGTGTAGTGACTAATTCCAGCATTGACAAGCTAAACTCTTTACAACTACAAATAGACACCCCACATTTAAGTATCAAATAAGAATGAATTTCTACTATTTCTTTTGAAATTCTTGCTTAGCAGTTCAAGAAATTGTTTCTATTGCTAAAAGAGAGAGATTTGAATTAAATACTTGTTACTATATCGAATATTTTCTTCAAGCTTGTTTTTGTTTCTCCAATTTACCGTTGAAGAATACTTCTTAAAACTCTCTTTCACTGCTACTTTTACCCATCCTTGAATGTGGGTTTCTTTTCTGCATGCACATGGATCATTAGTATCACAATGGCAAAGGTAACTGAAAAGAATTTTTTGTTCTAGGTTGAATTAAATTTAAATCTTTTCTTCTACTCTCCACCCAGCCACCCCCAAGTTCATCACTAGCTCACTCAGAGTTGCATCTCCTTTGAAAGCTCACACAAAGCATTTTTTTTTTAAGCTCACACAAAGCATTTCATGACTCACATTGAGTTGGGCTGGCTAACACAAAGCACTAAAATATTTGAAACCAATATAAATCTTGAACTTTCTTTATCAATTTAAAATTTCACTATTGAACTAAATTTAATTAATCTTGAACTTCATTGTCAATTTGAAAATTTCATAATTTGAACTGAAATAAAATTTCAACATGAACCAGCTACCTTACCTCCATTTTTCTGATTTTTTTCTCTTTCTTTCTGTTATTCCTTTCTACTTCTCTTATTAGCTCTCCATCCTCCTTCCTCGAAACTATTTTCTCCTGTTTCTTGAAAAAAAATCTTGAGAAAACCCAAAGAAGTAGGAACTATACAATTATTAACTTATTTTTCTACCTTGTAATCTATTTTAAATGATTTTAATCTATTTTATAATTAAAACAACCTTTTTACAATACTTTTTTTTCAAATCACCAAAACCTCATATTTATTAACATTTAATAATCTTAAACCAAACATAATATCAAATGCTCAATATTCATCTTTAGTCTTATCACTTTTCCAATTAAAGATCCCAACAAACAAAAATTTTATGCCCCTACAAGACCAAAGGGAAGGATGGGACCCACAATGTAACACTAACATTCTTTACTGTTTGAGTTACACTAAGGATAATTGTATTAGCTAATGAGAACGAGTTTATTTTCCAGTCACTGTGGTATAGGTGTCATATAGGATAGAATCACTTTTGTACTTAAGATGTACATAATAATTCAATACTAACGCAATTATGATGTATAGTTCTCTAGAAAGAAAATCACTTTAGAACACAAGTCAAGGTCTAGGAAGGACGAGATTGCAAGGGGTCATGCTATGAGGGAAGATTAGTTGGAAATATACTTATTTCCTACATGATTGGAAAATTAAAAGTAAAACCTTATTTGACTTTATATATATGTTTAGTAATTTAAATCATCAGGGACGATGATTCACAAGGGGGAAAGTATGTTACACCCCATCTCTTAGTTACTAGGATACTTTTACCTTCATGAGTAAATATGATGATAAATGTAAATCGTGACCTTAATATGTTTAATTGGTGAATGAAATATTGAAATATGCATTAAGATGTTATTGCTTTTAAAGGAATGATTATGTTTTACACCAATGGAAAATGTGATGAATGAATATGTATTTCAATATGATCACTTTAATGCTTAGATGATGAAAATGATTTATGATACAAATAGATTTTATGTGAACGCCTAACTACCTTTGTGATGCACTAAGTTGGATGCAGGAAGGAGTTGAGACCTCAAGTACGAGAGGGAGAGTATCACTCAAGAGAAGAACTTGGTCTAGTAACCCTTAATAAGCATAACTAAGCATACACACACTCATGTCTTAGATTTTTTACTAGTTGAGTCAATGGTTTAGGATTTGGTAAGTAAACTCTTGGTCATATGTTTGTGTATTGGTCTTTGATTTATGTCAGGTTGATAGGAAGATGGGGTTATTTT